>PVJD01008880.1:0-68027 GCA_004026545.1 Mormoops blainvillei
CGGGACAGAAGGAGCTGACGCTCTGGGGGTGCCAGGGCCGGGAGCTACATAACAGGGAGCCAGAGGGGCTTAGTTTGCGCAAGGGCTTCAGTGAAGTGCGGAGCGAACTGGGGCAGAAGGGAGGCCTTGGGGCAGTGGCGGAGTTTAAGAAAAACGGAGAGCGCAAAGGGCAGGGGAAGATTTCAAGGGATTTTCCTGTGCCCTGCGCATGGGAGCTCCTTGCACAACGTCTTTGGGGAACCCCAGGAAAGACTGCGGTCGCCTGTCATTGCTCCCGAGAGCTGTTTACTGAGTCTGAGAGCAAAGACCAGATGATGCGAGACGTTTATGTGAGGATTCCTCAAAGGGTGGAAGGGAATGAAAACGTTCAGAGGGTGAATGGGAAGAATATGTATACAGGAGGAAGAGCACAGTCAAGGAACTGCGAAATGTCTCCTGTTTCCACCCACGATTCGGAATACCAAGCAGGAAAATGTAGATCAGATCTAAGTGTGCTTCCTGGTTGTAGAAGTTGTACTGCAACATTTTTTTTTGATGTTCGTACAACCTGACAAATCTGATTCCTGGCATTTTTAAGAAAACATTGACTGCAGCATCTTTCCGCTTCTGCGAAAGCATCTTTGTGAGAGAAGAATAAATTGAGGTGATTTCCTGGCCTTGGCATTCAGGATTGAATGGCCCAGTACCTTTGAAACAAATTCTAAGATAGTCAATTCTAATTCTGCCCCCGTATCCCAACATACTATTTTCACCAGCTTCGCTCCCCTGAGATTTGTTTTCCATCCGTGTTTTTCACATCGCTTCCCCATCCTATTTCATTTTCTGTAAATGACCATCAGGACTTTGACTTGGCCGTGTCAGCAATAATCACCTCAGAACGCTGTGGCCATCAGCGTACCAGTCGCGTTGATAAACTCCAGCAGCGTTTTAAGAGAAGGATCAGCACGAGGACGTGTTTCACAGCTGTGATCCCTAAGGCACTGAGCGTGCCCGATCCCGTTCAGCGAAAGGGGTTCCAGAGTCCAGTCGGTCTGCACGCTCGGAACGACACCGACCTGAGATAAAGGACATTGGCTCAAGAGTGGAGGGACTCGGCTTCTAGTCCCAGGCACTCACTCAGCACCCTGTGCGATCTCGACAAGCCTCTGAAGCCCTGCAGGGCTGTAAAATGACGGTCACACTGTTGTTCCCTCTGCGTGACAGGGCCGTAGCCTGTCCTCCAGGTGTAGTCAGCGGTCTAAAGTCCTGGATCTATGGTCGAAAGCCTATACTGGAATTTCAGCTCTGCCTGCCAAGGCTGTGTGACTAGGTCAAGTTACTAAACTTTCCTGAGTTTTAGTTTATCTTTAGCCGTGAATAATATTACATTCATCTCGTAAGGTTGGGAGCATTAGCTGAGATAACTGATGTAAGAGAAATGATTATCATCATAACACTCCTCAAACAGAAGGCCAATCATAACTAACAGCAACACTATAATGAGCAACAAGAGCGATTACAGTTATTCAACTTATTTTGGAAACACTGGTAACGGTGTCAATAACAACAGCAGTAACTAGTATTAATTGAGCACTTGGTTTTTTTCCATAAATTATTCCAAGAGCTTTGCTTATGTTATACTGAGTTCACAGAAAAGCCCTGTAAATTAGGTATCTAATTGCCCCTGTTTTTACAGAGAGCGATGCTCGTGGTTCTCAGAGGTTAGAGTGGCTCAGGGTATCCTAGTCGGTAAGCGGCAGAGGGAGGGGTGCTCCTGTTGAGTCCAGGGCCAGCGGCTTTGAACCTGACTTCTGTCCTGAGTTAAATGTTCTTTTCACCTGGCCCTCCGTGCTGTTAGCTTGTGTGCCCTCCGGGCTAGGGAAGGGTTCTCTCTAAAGGGAGTATGGTTGCTAATTCTTTCTCAGAGGTCACCAGCAAGTCATTATGATTGGAAATTACAGAAGTACAGACAGGAAAAGAAGCACTGGAGGTGCTTAGATCTCCCTAATGATGTTTTCCCTTCCTGAATGGCACTTTTTAAATTTAAATGGTAATCCTAATTGAAAGGGTAGTGCCCTATCCTGACTGTAAAGAGAGAATTTGCATAAGTACTGATTATTGATTTAAAAGCATGAAACAGACAGCACTGAGTTCTCAAAGGGCTTCTTGCCTTGTGAGGTCTGTGAAGGCAGGAGCTGAGCCCTCTGGTTGGGAGACAAAACGCATGTCCTGGCAACGTTGAAAAGAGAGGTTTGAAGCCCTGCAGATCTTGGAAGAAAACATGGACAAGATTGCCACCTAGTGGACACTGAGCCAACTTCAGCTCAAAAAAATTAGCTGTGTTTCAGTAAAACTTACCTAAAATGGAAAGGAACACTAATGGGTAATGCATTTAAACATACAACGGAGGAACATATACCAGGTCAGACGAACACTCAGGCTGAATTCGGAGTCGGCTGATATCAGAAGACAGAGGGAACTTGAGAGGTTCCAATGCGTCGGATATGGCACCCAGAGAATCTGAGATTAACATCTCCCTCCTTTTACAGCCCAGGGATGGAAAGCAACTCATCTAGGATCACATGGGTGTGATGACTTATATCCAGGAAGGCCTCCTAAGTTCATGTCCAGTGCTCAGGCTTTCATCTGGTGTGTAGAACAGGGCATTGTCCTTTCTAACATTCAGCAACAAGGAATGGGACCCATCCCAAATTGTATAAATTACCCCAATTAACCACCGTAGGCTCATAGTTACAGGAAAGATGGATGGCATTAGTGATCAACACTTCCAGCTCTCCTTGACACGTCTGTGTGCACATCCGAGGCACTACTTACAACGTGGTATTGGACCATACCATTATCTCCCTGTGGGACCAGAAGCATCTCTCTGTGTGCGCCATTTAGGGGTTTGCTAAGTATACACAACTGAAGAGTATATTGTGGGACTCCGTATGATTTTGTTGGCTTTTACTCTATTGCTATTCATGTATCAACTCTTACTTTTGTGCCTATGTTTTTCATATAGAAAAATTAGGGAGGAGAGGGATTATAAAGCATTTTACCACACGTAAATTTCAGTTTAGGCATTTAAGATACGGAGATGTCAGGGAACCTCTATTTTGTGTCATGGCTGTGTTCCTTCCAGGCTGTGTGATATGGAATTGGTTGGTTTGTCTGTTTTTCTCCGTCGCTGCTGGAATAGACTGGGATAACGTGCGCTTCAGCTGAGTCGTCCTGCGGTTTAGGGAGAGGGAGCCTGGTGCAGCACAGCTCCGCAGGGGTTCCCAGTCTTTCCCTTTGTCTCCCCGCCCCTCCCCGGGGAAAGACGTTCATTTGTTAAACTCAGTTTTCCTTGTCCGTCCTCCTGGAATTCCAAACCTGCAGAAAAGTTGAAAGAATAGTCCCCTCTGCCCCCAAATCCCCTTCTCCATTATACCCTTTACTCCTAAGTTCTTCTGCACACACCACCCCCAAATAAGGACATTTTCCACTCTAACCACAACACCATGAACACAACAAAGAAAGTTAACAATATTTCTGTAAGGTTGCCTAATATTTATATTTACCTATTCACATGTCTTCATTGTCCCACAGATGTTTTTACAGCATTATTTTTCAATCCAGGATGCAACTGAGACTCGTTCACTGTCTTGGATTGTTCTGTCTCTGGGTTCTTGTACTCTAGGCTAAAACTAAATGCTGGAGTTTTCATAAGGTTGACTTTTTGACGATGTCAGGGGGTAGATACAACTTTTGGCAATACTGAGTTTGATCACTTGATTCAGTTGGCTGCTAGGTGTCTCTGTCACAAAGGTATGTCTTTTTTAGTTATAGTAAGCATTTGTGGGGTGAAACTTTAACACTGTGTGAACATTCTGTCCCCAGACATTTTTGATCCCAAAATGTTATGCAACACTGATGAACTTGAGCTGAATTGTTAATACAATGGAGGTTGAAAGTGGTAATTTTTTTCTCTCTCTTTTTTTTTTCTACATTGTTTATCTGGCAGTCCTTTAAAAAGGACTTTTTTTTTCACCTTCTCTTTCTTGGGTACTGTTATGGACCCAGGATTTTTTAAGCCAATGTGGTTTAACCCACTGCCATAGTTTTCCTTGTGTTAAAGCCCAAATTGTCACAAATTTGGCAGTGAAAGCTCCTTCAGGCTGCCCCTCTGTCCCTCCGTGTACTTGACTACTTCTTACTCCCTGGCACAAGCTGTCCCAGGCGCATCTGGTGCTTTTCTTAACCTAACCTGGTATTAGTGCTAAAAGGGATGGGGAAGGGCATTTAGGAACCGAGACGTGAATACTGGATGAAGCACTATGCAAATGTTTAAAAAACCCTGTTATTGACGAAAAATAAGAAGTAGGGGAGCCCTGGCTGATGTGGCTCAGTTCACAGTCCAGCCTGTGAATTGGAAGGTCACTGGTTCAATCCCCAGTCAGAGCACATGCCTAGGTTGTGGGCCAGGTTCCTGGTTGGGGGCGTGTGAGAGGCAGCCGACTGACGTTTCTCTCTCACATCGATGTTTTTCTCCCTCTTTTTCCCCCTCCCTTCCCCTCTCTCTGAAAATAAATAAGTAAAATCTTAAAAGATGTAGGGGAAAACGCAGCTGAGCTTGTGTAGTTTGTCAAATGACCCTTCTGCCTGGTTAAATCATCCTTTAACTTAATTTAATGTTCCTTTCCTTATAAAATACCAAAAAGCCCAGGTCCCTCAGGAGTAAGATCATTTCCCCTAATATACATGCTTTTGGAGGCCTAAATTTTTCAATACCCACCACATGTCTAAGAATTCAAGGTCCATGTCACCTGACAGCTCACCTGGGGAAGAATCTGCCTCCAAAGTCATGTGGTAGTTGGCCACGTTCAATTCCTCGCAGGTTACCTGACCAATGGCCTCAGTTCCTTGCTGGCTGTTGGCCCGAAGCCACCCTCGTTGTGTGACAAAGGGCATCTTATGACATGGCAGCTCGTTTCCTTGAAGCCAGCAAGGAAGTCAGAGTTCTGGCCAGAGACACATTACCGTCTTATGTAACCATGAACAAATTCAATCTCACTCCGTTCTTGTGTTTCTAATGGGAATAGTTTCAATCCATGTTCAAGGGGAAGGGATTACACGAGGGTGTGAGTATCAAAGTGGGACTAATGGCAGCCCCCTTTGAGGCCACACACATGGGTGGATATTCTACTGTGAGAAATCAGATGAAACACCTCAGAAGTATACTATCAGTTGGTTCTAAATCTACAGAGAAAATACATAGAGTGATAAGATGGAGAGTCACTGGGGGAGACACACTAGCCAGCACGGTCAGATGAGACCTCTGTAGGGAGGTGAAATTAGCTGCGATTCGAAGCACGAGAAAGGATTAGTCACGTGGACGTGTGCAATGGACAGAAGAATGAGTATATGTAAAGACCCTGAGACGATAATAAATGAGTGAGAAAGGAGGCCAGTAAGCCTTGAGAGACCACGGGGGCGGGTGTAGGGAGGCAGGCTGTGACCAGGCCATGCGGCTTATGGGCCATATGGCGGAGGGCTCAGTCTTTATTTTTTCCAGTTTGAAGCCAGGAGAGGGGGTTAATATGGAGAGTGATATGATCTATTTGTTTACTCTCACAGGATTCATTTTGCAAATGGACTAAAGGGGAGAGTGGAAGCAAGGGGGCCAGTTTGGGGGTGACTGCATTGGTTCAACTGAGAGACGATGCCTTGGACTAGGGTGGGGGTAGTGGATTTGGTGAGAAGGGTTCAGATTCCGCGCATATCTGAAAGGGGGGATCCGTGGGATTTCCTAATGGATGAAATGCATGACAGAGAAGCCAAGAGGTGATAGATACACTGGGTCTGGGCGTTTGGGGGGGTTGGATTGGAGGGAGGACCAATACAAAGAATCACTGTCTTCCAGCATTTCCTTTTTAATAGACTTAACTTGTAAGAGAAATTTTACATTCACAGCAATAGAGAGTTCCCTTATATCCCTCCCTCACACATGCACTGCCTCCCCTACTGTCAGCATTCACACCACAGTGATACATTTGTTAAAATCTCTGACATTGTCATTGACACATTATTATCACCCGAAGTCCACAGCTTATGTGAGAGTTACAAATTATATGGGTTTTGACAAATACATAATGACAGGTGTGTGCTATTATGATATCATGCAAAATAGCTTCACTGCCCTAAAAATCCTGCGTTTTGCCTCGTCATCCTTTCCTCTCCCTGATCTCGTAACTCCATAGTCTTTTTTTTTTTCATAACGTCATATATTCGGAGTCATACAATTGGATCCTTTCCCTTCATAATATGCATTTAAGGTCTTTTTACGACTTGATAGTTTTTCCTTTTAGTACTGAAACATATTCCATTTTCCGTGTTACCTCAGATTATCCATCATCTACTGAAGGGTATGCTGGTGGCTTCCCACTTTTGGCAATTATGAATAAATTTGCTGTACACGTCTGTTGGCAGGTATTTGTGTGGACATGAATTTTCCGCTCATTTGGGGCACGATTGCTGGACTGTATGATAAGAGTATGTTTAACTTTGGAAGAAACCATGTGCATTTTGATTGTTTTAAATTCCATACACAGGTCCTTGTAATTGCCTCATCTGTCATATATATGCCTCCTCAGCTCTTGGTCGTGCGCTACTGCCGCTTGCACATTAAGGCCTTTTTCATCTTGTTACAAATTCTTCCACCAGTTTCCCAACATTAGGCTCGTGGTGTGGGTGCCATCTAGTGGACATCAAGAAAATGCGTTTTCATAGAGCAACAACCACAAAAAGATTCCCTAGAAATGAAGAATGCAAAACTGCATTTCATTATGCGAAGTAAGAAAACATTTCAGTGTTTTGGTCATCGAACACATATTTGGACTACAGTGGGGTCCCAACCTAGGAGAGGCGTGGTAGAGAAAAGAAATGAGCAAAGATTAATCGGCAAGTTCACATCCTGAATCTCTGAATTTATTCACCAAAATGATTTGGGATCTTCATACATATGCAGAGCTTTTCCAGGGTGTGTGTGGTGGGGGGAGGGTGAGAGCAAAAGAGAATTAAAGGGTAAGACACGGCCATTGTCTTCAGGTCTTCTAATTTTGTTGTGGAACAAGACCAAGTATGGAAACCTGCAAGATACGATCCAACATCAAACTATAACTGTAGATAGGGGGAGAAGGAAGCCCAGGGCAGAGTGCTCACGCAAGGGGTCCCTAAAAACTATGAACAGGCATGGGTCTTGAAAACACGAAGAAGAGAGGGCTGGGTAATGGGAAGGGCATCGTGAAAAGAGCATAAACTCAGCGCAATAGAAGGAAAAGCATGAATTACAGAGACTCACCCAGCATACCTGTATCCACTTGTTCTAATTCATTGGGACTTAAAGAGGAGGTGGGGGTTGGGGGGTAAGTGAAAACCCGAACCATCTTTCTAGGAGCCTCTACTGAAGAGTAATTGAAATAGTAATAAAAGATATTGCCAGTATTATAGTAAGACCTAACACTGATATCTTGCAGTTACTTATATAATATGTAGTCACTGTTTTAATTACTTTGCATATATCATCTCTTTTAAACTTTATAATAATCCCATAAATTCGGCATTATAATTTTCTTCATTTTAATTTGAGAAGAACTGAGACATCAAATTTTCCATTAGTTTTACTAAATCACAAAGCTAGTAAGTGGCGGAGCTTGGATTCAAACCCGGAAGTCAGATTTCGGAGCCTACGCTCTCTTGAATTCTGCTAGACACAGTGAAACTGCCGGGATGAACAGATTTAGGAACTGAACATGTGAACCTATTTTATAATTTACATACTAAAATCTCTTTCTATTTCCGGGCATTCGTTTCATCATCTACTTAGTGAGACTGTTCAACCGCATTGCCTCTAAGGTATGTCTTAGTTCTAAAATACGTTGATTATGTTTAACTAGAATGTTCAGTGTTTCGTTTTGAGAGTTGGATAAGGCTAAAATAATCCAAAATTGAAGAATCCCATTACTTAAGAATTTATGTTCAAATTCAAAGGGTGATGTCCTCCTGTGGATCATACCTCTTTCCTGACTTAAATTGTCTGGTCGTTGTGGTGGCAAGGTTGTCCCACATGGACAGCACTACTGCTCTTGTCGGGGAGGGCGGGAAACCCCACTCTGGGCGGAAGTGCTGTAGGCATCGGCTCAGCGAGCTAGGAGCAGCCGCAGGCTCACCACCCTCCACTCCCCCCTCGCTCACCACCTGGGTCTGTTGGCCGCGGCTGATGCAAACTGCAGACCACTCGGGTCCCCCTGAAGCTCTGTGGAGTCCTTCCAGGGCACTCATCTCACCACGTTTATCCTACTTCAGGACACCAGCGTTGTCCTTGAGAACTACCTGCAGTGGCTTCCTACCAGGTCTTCCTGCCACCAGTGCCACCTCCTTCCAGTCCCCTTTTTTGCAAGTGGGCGGAGTAGCCCTTTTCATGTTATTCGTCGGGTGATTCCCCTCCAGCAGTTTCTCGGTGCCCTGGGGGCGATGGTCCAGAATTCCCATTTCTTTAACAGGGTGTAGGAGGTACGTCCTGTTCTGAACAGAACTCACCTTCTGCCCCCAGCCTGGATCACTCCTTACCTTGAATTTCGCCTTTCAACCATTTCCTGTCACACATTCTGTCCCCCCCAGGCTTCTCTTCAGGCTATTCGGGGACGGGACCCTCTACAAAACCCTACCCGATGGCTACCACGACCCACCGCCCCTGGCACTCGGCTTCAACTTAGACTTCACGATCACGGAGAAGCACACCTTACTTTTGTCCTTGAGGTACGTGGCCCTTCTGGGTCACCCTGCACGCTCCAGTACACGAACTATACAGCACCTACCTCGCTGTGATGCCGTCACCTTTCTGGCCCAATGGACGGCAGGGACCATGAAAGCAAGAACTGTCTGCCTCGTTCTGGGTTTTATCCCCACTTCTTGGCCTTCTGTCATCTACAGTTTATATGTGGGGCTTGATCTGTCCTGGAAACGATTTCCCCAGGTGTTTGGGATCCTTGCTTTTTGTTTGTTTTTGTTTTTCTTTTTGAAGAGCCCACACTTCAAATCTAGTGGGAATACTGGCTGTGAGATTGGTGGCAGTCAGCAGTGGGTTTACTGAGGGTGATCCGGAGGGACCCGTGTGGCGGGTTCCCGAGATGTGAGTCTCTTCAGGTCTTTCCTCTTAAACTCACTCTTTAGATCCCCAGAGGAGATTCTTCTAATGTCTTCCCTGAAGGCATAAGCATGGCTGCCAGTTTTCTGAGAACTGAGAAGTGGCAGAGGATGCCAGGACTCAATGTTCAATAATAACTATTGGCAATCTGGAAAGGAAGGAACATCCAGAAAGGAAAGAGGAAAAGAACCGAGTCCCCCTCATTCACAACCAAAAGGCAGCCCGCCTATAGCTGCACCTCGCTTGGCTCCTTTAAGAGGAAAGACAACTCATTTTGCCACATGGATTAAAATGTTTATTAGCACATTTGACTGGGAACTGATACTGAATTGAGACCAAGGTTTGTGTTCTTAAAGATGGCCTGACTTTTTATTGCCCAAAGGTGACAAGAAAACTCTTGGAGACTACAAAAATTTCATCCAAGAACAGAGAAAGGTCACCCATTGAGCAGGATAAAAGAGGAAATTGAAACTTTTATATAAAATGCTCACAGTTCCTATTTAGTTCAGTGTTATCCATAATTAAAAATCTAATTGGCATACTAAACTTCTCTACTAAAATACAAGGAGCGTGACAGTATTTTCTCTCTGATCACTCGCCTCCCAGTTTACATGTAACTTTTGTATAGCGTTTATCTGAAGCCCACTGGCCGGTATTATTATTTTCATTCAGCATTATGTTCATTTTCACATTTACCAACTTCTTTGCTCCCTTCTTAAAAATCTCCGAACTTTCTAGGTTATCTTTTAATTTTTCATAATCATAAGATAAATCCTTTAAGAATTTCTTTATTAAAGTTCTGCTGCTGGTGACAAGCTCTTAAGAATTCTCTAAAAACATGCTTAAGTGGTTTTATTGGGTGTATATTTCTAGATTGACATTTACTTTCTGGTTTCCATTTTCGATATTAAGACTCTATTGTCAGCCTAATTGTTATTCATTGCAGGAAATTCATCTCTTCTCACTGGCTGATTTTAAATCTCTCTCTTTGATTTAATGTTTTACAGTTACATTACAATTTGCCTAGGTGTGCATTTCTTGAGTTTTTTTTTTCCTACTTTATGTAAAGCAGTGCTTCATCTTTCTTTCTTTCTTTGAGATATATTTGACATATAACAGTTTCTGGTGTTGAACATAATGATTCAATATTTTTATATATTGCAAAATGATCACTGCAGTAAGTCTCATTAACATCCATCACCACACAGTTACAAATTTTTCTCTTGTGATGAGAACTGTTAAGATTTATTCTTAGCATCTTATAAATATGAAACAACAAAGTATTATAAACTGTGTCCACCATGTTGTACATTACATCTCATGACTTATTTATTTTATAACGAAGTTGGTTTCTTTCGGCCATCTTTACCCATTTTTCACACTCCCCTACCCTTCGCCTCTGGCAACCCCCAATTTGTTCTCTGTGTCTCCGAGTTGGGTTTTGTTTTGTTTTAGACTCCATGTGTAAGTGAGATCACACAATATTTGTTTTTCTCTGACTGACATTTCACTTAGCATAATGCCTGCAAGGTCCATCCATGTTGTTGCAAACAGTAGGACTTTCTTTTTTCACGACTGAATAATATTCCATTGTATTTGTGTGTCCGTGTGTGTATACGCATGCACACACACACACATTACGCCGTATGTATTCATTCATCCATCAATGGACCCCGAAGTCGCTTCCATGTCTTAGCTATTGTAAACAGTGCTGCAACAAACATTTTCTTGAATGCTTAGCAATGAACTTAGAAGACTTTGTTATAATTTATGTTATAAATTGTCTGGGTCTTGTTAAAGAATCCAGTCCACCATATTGTTAGAAGCAAAGTCTGTACCTGAAGTTTTCATTTCCTTTGAGATACAAGAGCTGACGGAGGAAAAGCTTGCGTCTCTTTCAGTCCTATTCTGTGAGTTCCCGTATCGCTGCTGCTGCTTCTGCTTTCATGTTTGCGTTTTGCTTTTTATTACTTATTTTTAGTTTTATTGCCAATACAAGAAAGTAAAGTTGATATTCTCCCTGCTTTATAGTTTTGTTTTATTTAAAGTTTTTATTTGTGCCTCATATTGTAGTTTAAAAAATATATATTAGTGCTTGAAAGGAATGTATTCTATCTTTTCAGTGTATATTGCTAAAGTCTTCTTAATAATAGCAAATTATTTTTACCCACTTGGAATGCTAAGTAAGGTATGTTCGTTTCTCACAGCTTTTTGTAAATTTCTCCTTCCTTGTTTTCAGATACTACTTCATATGTATCATTATTGTATCTTTTGGCGTCAAAGGTTGATGGATGGCAACTCGTCTTTTTTGTATATTGTTATCTTTATCATTATAAAGAGATTTCCCTTTCATGAACACTTCATGATCTAAGTGGCATGTTGACCACTTTAATATTAAAATTTTGTTATATTTTTGTTTTTATTTCAGGCTCGCTTATTTTATTTAAATGGTATAATTTATAATAACCACCATATTTTTATGCATAGTCCGTTATGAATGTTTCTGTCATTAAGTAATAGATCATTTAGTGGTACACACTTCAGGACTGTGTAGAAATGGAATGCTATTCATGCAACGAACATCAAGCACCTGCCCTCTGCCAAGTCCTCGAGAGACTGAATGTACAAATGGAAAATGTCCAGACTGTAATATTAACCGAACCCTGACCTACAACCTGCAGCAGCCTTCCCAGGACATCGGTCCCTTGCCTGTGTTAACCAGCCAGCACGCCAGCCTACCGCGAGTCAGGCGCGGAGGGGGTCAGACCGAGATTTCTCTCAAGGCTGCCCCGTGCTCACTCAGTATTTTCTGTGAATGCTCACTCTGCTTTGGGTTACCCCTCATCCTTTAACTGTGTTCATGTCATGCCCGTGTTTCCTTGCTCCGCTAGTTTGCTCTTCATGGTGTGTTATGGGTTTATTTCCCGTTTCAGGGCATTCTTGTTTTGTTTCATTCCCTTGACCAGAGAAAGGCATTGGTCCTATACTGTTTTCTTTGCTGTCTCTTGTAGTCCTTGCCTCTTCCATTTCAGAGGTTTGGTGCTGGTTCTTTCCTTTGCTTATTCATCTTTCAAAATCGTCAACTGTATTCAGTCCGAAAGAGTACGTATTGTTTATTGAACAAAGGGTTGGGTAAACCTCGGAGAGGAAACCACTTTACTGTTTTTTTGCCGTCGCTTTCGCTCTGCACCATGTCAAACCTCTTCTCTGCATCCCTGACAATGCCTTGGGCATATATCCCAGCTTTGCCTGTCACTTTTGATAATAATCCATGGTCTTTTGTTCCCATGCACAAAAATTCTGTTAAGTCTAATACCGGAGCATCGGGTCTTCCAGTTTTCGACTTTACCCATCTCTTCAGTTGGAGCCTGACTCAGTCTGGGATGCATCCACTGTAGGGGTTGGTATGTGATGGGCTAGCTTTGCCACTTACTTATTCAGTTTTCTACTCTTTAAACTCCACTTACATGCCCGCTTCGGACTCCCATAGGACTGCAGAAGGGGCTGTGGGGAGAGGAGAAGGACAGCGAAGTTAGGGCGGGTGTGGTTTGTAATCCAATGTTGGAAAATTAGGTAACTGAGGTCCAGAGAGGGGCCTTGCCTACTCCCCAGGAGCCACCGGCCAGGCTGCAGTATGGGACCTCAGCTACTGTCAGGACCTGTCGGCTCTCTTCCTGAGGCGAGGTGCTCCATGCCTGTATGACTTGCTGCATGTAGAGGGATTTCTGCTCATCTGATCTCACCTGATTCTTCCTGCTGTCTTGGTAGGTCGCCCAGGTGTGGCATGTGCTCTGATGGACAATGCAGGTTCTTTTCAAAGACCAAACCTTACCTGTAAGCAAGTCAGTGTTTGTGAAACTTTTAAGAAACAGCCACCAGATGTCACTCTAGACTAGTCGTTGTCAAATGGGAGTACTCTATCCATTGTTCCCACATTTGCTTGGGGGAGCTTGGGGAGAGAGAATGAGAAAGAGATAGATGCCAGGGATCCTAATATGGCAGGGCATAAGGAATTTCATGCAGCTGTCTTAGGACAGACAACCAACCACGGGGACCAAATGCAAAAAGATACTGTGGCTGCTGCTCTCAGGCTGTCACCCTTTAGTGGGGTGGGATCAGTCAGGCATGCAGGACAGAGGACATGTTACGCTGACCCCTCTGCGTGCATGTGAAATAGCCTGAGACAGAGGAAATCAGAGTGAGTGAAGGCAAAAACGTACAACCTCTTGGGAGAGAAAATCACGAGTCTTGAAGGCTGTGTTAGGTTCAGGTCCAACTGCTCTGAGACCTGGGAGAGGCCCCCGGATGGGCTGGGAGGCGGTGGAAGGGATGTGAGTGACTGAGTCAGCGGGGACTGGTCAGAGGACCGTGAGGAGGACAGTGAGCCGTCCTGGAAGGGTTAAGTCAGAGAAAAGAGATAGCGCGAGGCTAGCAAGGCTGCCGGGGCCCAGATCCCGGCTCTGCCACACAGTGGTCGTGGGAGGTGCTCTAGGACGTGCTACGCACCCTTACTGTGCCTCAGTTTCCCCAGCTATAAAGTGGGGAGCCGGTATACTTGAGTCAGAGGGTGGAGGAAAGACAGAACGACTTTCTATCTCTCAAGTATTTAGAGAGATATCCAGCACTTAATAAATGCTACATTCAGTATGGGACCAGGGCCTAAGAAATCAAGGTGAGGTTTATGATTGAACGTACACCTGGGATGCACCCAGTTCGGCACCTGTCGATTGAGTTCTCTATGCCAGTTTTTATTCTGGGCACGGCATGAAACATGAAACTATTAAAAATAAAAACTATAATGTGTTGATGGTAACTTCTGCTATCTACTGAGCTGTAAGTAGGTGCTAGCAACTAATTTAAGCAATTTAAATGCATTACTTCGTTTAATCTTTAAAACTTATGGGATTGGTATTATTGTTGTTATCTCTATTTTATAGATTAGGGAAATAAGGCCCAGAGAGAATAATTTGTTCAAGGCTTTACAAACAGTAAGTGCAAAGGTGGGATTTAAACCCAGAGCCTGGTCGTTCAACCACAACTCTGAATACCTGAGAGGCATTGAAGAATCTTACGAAATCACGTTATTTCAGAGCCAAGAGGGACTTTAGTGATACTCCCGTTTAACTCTCCCGTCTTATAGATGAAGAAACTGAGTCTCACAGATATTAAGAGATTTATCCAAGGCCATTGGGTTGACAGGTGACAATGTAAGAGCTGACATTTTCTGTTCCCAGTCAAGTTCTGATAATCTGAGGTGTTGAGTCCAGTGCACTGTTAATTTTATTATTACTCAAAGAGACTACGTCATACAATGTCTCCTTCACCAGGGGCATGAGCGAGAATGTGCAGTGTTTTCTTTTTTCAATATGGCAGTCTAGCAGCAATCAGAAATTTTATTTCCATTACGAATGTAGAAGAAAATACTCCCCTTTCTGGTCTGCCTGAGCACAATATGCTGCTCCTTGTTTAGAGCACTTCTCTGTGCATTGGAATCTGTTTTGTCATCTGTCCCCCCATTAGAAGGCTTGTTTCTAGTGGCAGAACTGAGGGGAGGATGAGTGGATGTCATCTTTTCACAGTTTTTTTCAACCCCACCCTGCTTTGCCCTTCCACAAGTTATGCAACAGTGATTTTGCCATGCACACTCAAGTAAGAAATCAAACGGTAAGTCACTCAACTACCCCCACGTCCCCGCTCATCCCAGTTGTTGGCCTGATTGCCCTGTGCATGGAAATCCTGTAGCTGCCGTTGGTAGCCCTTTGAGGCCTGTGACAGGGGGTTTTGGTTCATGTCTGTCCTTTACCAAAGTACCTGTCGTAGCCTCACGTAAGGAGAGAGAAACACCTTCCTCGGGCGGTCTGTGCTTGTTCTCCGTGTTTGGACTTTTGCTGGCATTTTTATCTTGCTCCTGGGCTCCTGAGAACTCTGGTTGTGTCACTGAGTTCTCTGTTGTTTAGGCCTTTCTTCAAGACCTGGGGCAAAAAGGTGGAGTGGGAACCTGCCTGGGGAATGTAGCTTTTTTTTTTTTTAACAGTAAAAAAATTTTTTTTAGTTATTTATTTTTAGAGAGAGGGGAAGGTTGGGAGAAAGAGGGAGAGAAACATTCATGTGTGGCTGCCCCTTGTGCGACCCCTACTGGGGACCTGCCCTGCAACCCAGGTATGTGCCCTGACTGGGAATCGAACCGGCAACCCTTTGGTTTGCAGGCTGGAGCTCAGTCCACAGAGCCACACCAGCCAGGGGATGGGGAATGTAGCTTTTAATCCAAAATGTGAGTTTGGTAGTGGACCCGGGTTTCCAAGCTGTATCCCTGGGGTCACCTGTGCTACTAAGTGTGGGCGCAGTAATACTCAGGGAGTAATTTACAGCCTGTTCCATTTTGAGAGTCATGGGGCACTTTAACAGAGTGAAGCCACCAAGAAAATTAAATGTGTTCGAATGATGTTTCTCAAACTTATGGAAAGCATGGAGCCCCTATTACCTAACACCTTATAGGAATACTGCTTCCTGGAGCACTGTAGGTAATGCTTGTCTGATTGAATGAATAGAGATTTGGATATCTGAAAACGGATTTCCAATCTTGGCTTTGTAAGCTACTTAGTTGCAGTTAGTGTTACTCAAAATATGACCCAGGGATTGCCAGTTCTCAAACAGCCTGAGACTAGACTGCACTACCTAAGGAGCATGTGCTGGGTGTCAATCAGTCACAGCAATTACGTCACTAAGTGTGCTGTTTGGGGCAGCTGATTTTTTTTTTTTCCTGGCAACACTTTCTTGGTGTAGGAGGCATGTATGCTGATTTATATTCTATTACAAGCCTGACACTTTGATTAATATTAGCAGCAGTGATTGTAAGTAAATCACTTGACCTTTTTGATCGCAATTCTACTTTCTCTCAAATTACTGGGTTATAAAATAAGCCAGTTCTATAATTCTAAACTTAGTAATCTTCTGGGAGCCCAGGGTTCGGGAAAAAAGTTGAGCATCTCTGTTCTAAACATCTGACATAACCCATGAGAACCATGAGGTTTTGACCTGCATCTTCAGTTCCATGTGCAAGACAGAGACATTGAATGTTTTCATATTCTGTCCTAATTGTATGTCCAGCAACACTGACTCATAGTTATTTTCTACTTGTTGTTCAAAGTCCATAGATATTATGGATAAACACAGAGGCCGAATGTCGACTTCAGCAATGTTGATCCGTACTTTAATTGTGCTTGTTGTACTGGTGTATCTACTTCTTGGATGATGAGAAGATTGTTATAGAAGTTTCTGGCACAGTCATCATCCGACCTACAGAATGAAACTAAATTGCGAGATAGAAGGGGATTTGAAAAGCAGCATGGTATCCTGAGAGGGGGCTTGGGCTTTGGAGTCAGGTCGACCTGGTTTTGAATTCTGTCCCCGTCTTGTGCTGTCTCTGTGGCCTTGGGCGGCTTTATTGCCCTTCATGGGCATTCCTTTTCTCCTCTACAAACGTCACAGGTTTCTTAAGAGGCTTAAATAAGATAATGCTTCTAGAGTACTTATTATTTGTACAGATTTTAAAAAGGAGAAAAGGCCCCAGACAGTGCACCTCAGTTGGCTGGAGCGATGTCCCATAAATCGAAGGGGTGCGGGCTCAATTCTCAGTCAGGGCACATGCCTGGGTGGCGGGTTCGGTCCCAGTTGGGGCATGTGCAAGAGGCAACCGATTGATGTCTCTCTCACATCAAATTTTCTCTTCCTCTCTCTCTCCCTTCCCCTTTCCCTAAAATCCACAAGCATGTCCTCAAGGCAAGGATTGAAGAAAACAAAAACAAAGAAAAGGAGAACTATGAGTGAGAAAAAGGAGAATACAAGGCGAGAACACAAGAAGTGTTCAGAAAGAGCATCTGAAAATCATAAAATGATGGCTCTGAAAATTCTCATTTAGACAGAAAGATTGCTTGCCCACTAAAATTGCTCAGATAGGTCAATGGGCGATGAGTACAGCTAGAGGTCTGGGGAATTTGGAGCCTCTGTTTACAGGCCAAGGATAGAGTCAACAGTGGAAATGGGGGCAGGAGTGGGGAGATTATCAGCATTCCGGGATAGAAAATGGCAACGTCAGTAGGTTCTCTTCTCGTAGGGGATGAAGACAGGCCGGAGCGGGCAGCTCAGGAAGAGAGTGTTAGCTGGCTGGAGGTAGAGGGGACAATGCCCAGCAGGGGACTGGGCTGAAGGCACCTGGTGAGTCAGTATCATAAGGGCCCTCTCTACAGGTACCACCCTGTGTGGCAGAACTGAGCTCGTTCACTCGCTCCTAAGGGACATAGACCTGTAGTGGCCGGTAACTGCAAAATATCTCAGTGTTACATCGTGGGCTCTCTGTGGTTTTTTTCGGTCAGTAATAACTCGTGTCTGTACAGCACTTCTCAATATCCAAAGCACTTCGACAGGCACTATTTCAGTGGGGGCGTCCCCACAGCTAGTAGTCTCTCCAGGGTATAGAGGAAGGACCCGAAGCTCAGGAAGGTCAAGTGATTTGCACAACGATGCACAGCTTATTTTGGGGAGAAGCA
Organism: Mormoops blainvillei; assembly: GCA_004026545.1. NCBI lineage: Eukaryota > Metazoa > Chordata > Mammalia > Chiroptera > Mormoopidae > Mormoops > Mormoops blainvillei. The sequence goes on from PVJD01008880.1 coordinate 17,716, forward strand.
GGATTGGTGCCAAAATTTTAAACTCATACACTTAGCTCTTCTCAGAATGAAACTGCGTCTCTTGTGGAGGGCAAAGGTTATCAGTTACCATCCATCCTGCTCACCTGTACTAGATGGAGGGAAACAGTGGCAGAGAAGTGTCCCTGGAGAGGTCAGCAGAGGTACAGCTGACATTGCTGACAATACTTAAGGGCTACTTCTCAAAATAATTTGTTGCTGTGTAGCTCTGAAATAATGGCCCAATGCCAGTGCAATTATTTATTAGAGAGTTCTGTATTACCCGTGGATGGTTTAGGTTGGAGAAGTAAGTTAAGTTGTACTCAGGCTACCACTTTCCGTTTCCATGACCATGGCAGACATCAGTAATCGATCATGAGAGCCTCTCCCATTGGACCCAGGTGAGTCTTCACAGTTCTCAATCTGGTGTTCTTGGCCGGCACTGCTCCTTGTTCAGACTGGCCTCCTGCACGCCCCTCCCCCTGGTAATTGCCATACTGTTGTATCTCTCAGGTTTTTTGCTTTTTGCTTTTCTTAATCCCTTCACCTTTTCACCCAACTCCACCCCCCACCCCAGACAGGTCTGTTCTCTATCTATGAGTGTGCTTTTGTTTTGTTTGTTATTTTATTTTGTTCATTAGATTTCACATATGAGTGAAATCATATGGTACTTACCTTTCTCTGACTGGCTTATTTCACTCAGCATAATATTCTCCAGATCCATCCGTGCCGTCACAAAGGGTAAGATTCCTTTATTTTATATGGCTGAGTAGTATTCCATTGTGTAAATGCACCACAGCTATTTACCCACTCACCTGCTGATGGGCACTCGGGCTGCTTTCAAATCTTGGCCGCAATGAATGCAGTTTTGGGTTTCTTCAGATATGTCCCTGGAAGTGGAATCACTGGGTCATAGGCAGCTTCATTTTTAATTTTTTTGAGCTAACTCCGTACTTCTCTCCACAGTGGTTGTTTGTTCCACCTCTTTGAGGATATTGCCATTTCTGAAAAAGGGGCACCCCAGTAGTCACTGGCGAATTTCCTTCTTCAAAGGGATGATTGTTATGCACTCACTTCCTGTAATTCTAAAAATTAATTTTATTTCAGGGACCCAGAGAAGTGAATCATCTCCTTTAGGAAAGAATTCTCTTCATGTATTGTTCACTGTCAGTAGCTCAGAAGCCAGTGGTTCGGTTCATGAAGTGTAAGGCAGCGCTTTCAGCGAGTCTCATGTCTACACCATGATCGAGCCCTTGGCATTGAGTGTAACAAAGCGACACAAGAGTGTAGAGTTGTTCTGGAGCTAGGGCTGTACCAGCCACTCGGGAGTGGTCTTCCTTTAGTCTGCTTTCTCTTGCCGGGAGGGGCCTGGGCAGGAGGCTGTCGGAGGTAAATGGCCATTTTTGAGAAGTTCCGCCAAGTGATTCTGACACCTAAACCTCTCCCCTCCCCAGAATGAGAACATCTACATAAATGGAAAGAAAACTTAAATTTTAAGTTGAGAGACATTGTTGGAATTGCCGTTTTTTGATCCTGCTGTTTTTCCTTAGTATGTGGTCTTTACCCATCTTATTTGGGCAAGTGACGGGAGCCCCAGTCAAAGTGGCCTTAACTCCCCCCACCCCCAAAAAAGAGGTTTGGGGAGCGTTTTGGACTCACGTGCTTAAAATGTTCCGGGTTGACCCTGGCTGCCTTCGGGTGCAGTTGCATCAGGAACCCAAGCGCTGTCACAAGGACCTCTGTCTCTCCGTCTCTTCGGCTCTTCTTTCCTCCGCACGGGCACTCTTCTAAGGTTTTATTGGTGAGCCTTAAACACTTTCAGGAAGGAGAAAATTTCTTTCCCCAAAGCCTCCCAAGGCTTTAGTTCCACTCTTCGGCTTGACTTGTCTCTTGTGACTATTCCCAAATAAGTCACTATCACCCGTGTGGATAGGACAGCATAATTTGCTTACTTCTTGGCAGGGAATACTGGGTAGTAGTTTCCTCTGCCATTATGGTTGTCTGTGGCTGACATCTGTGCTATTCCAGATGTTAAATATTTTGTATATTTCTTGTCTTGGATGACAGGTTCTTTCTTAGAGTTCAGCACAGGTGTGATTTCCCCTGAACCTGATAATCTATAATTGGAAAAGTAATAGGTTCCCCAAGGGAAAAATAACAGCAAAAGAAAAGGAAATAGATAAACATTTTCTTTAAAAAAAAGATATCACTGCTTTGGGTCATAGTTTTTCTGTATGTAAAAGAGAAACTGCAAATCATTTGATCTTATGAGTTACCTAATCATTTTAATTGTCTAGGAAAAGGAACAGAACTTTGTACCCTTTTCTAGTGCCCATCATGTTTATCATAGTAAATTTACCTACATAAAAATCAATATACGCATACCTGTAAGTCTGTGTGTGTATACATGTCCCTATATCACTCAACTTTCACATAAGGTAACCGAGACTCAGAGATGTCACCATGGTCCCACTGACAGATGTGACAGGGACAGCTCCATGTTTCCTAGTGAACAGCTTTTTTGGTAACTAGATTATACTCAGATGTTCATGGCTTACACCTGGCATGTTAACCTTTTAAGAGGGTTTTAAAATTTATGAGAGTCTCTTTGGAAACAAAAAGTCATAACTCAAAGATGTGCTGGAATTCCAGGTACTGTTACCGGAGGGGGAAGGCGGGCCGTGACATCAAGAAGGAGCATCGGGGCAAGGACAGGGCCTGTGCCGTGATTCGGGGAGGGCGCAGTTAGTTTAAGAAGCATCTGTCTTAGCCTGAAAGCATCTGTCTTACGTCGCCCGCTTTCTCATCTGTCTCACCGTGCTCTTGTTTTCGTGGGCGTCATGCTTGCTTTCCTGAATGACCCCTTCATCACGTTTTTAACACTTTCACCTAACCCTTTATCTAATTAAGTCATAAAAATGTGCCGCTCCCTGAGAACATGGCTGCCCCCGGCTCCCTAGTCGTTGCCCTTACAATGATAGGTCACTATGAGTGACCTATCCAGCGTAGACTGGAGTAGAGTTTTTGATACTTTTTAAATCATACCATATTAAGTCCTTATGTATTTTATTATAAAGCTCATTTGTTGCTATTATTGTATATTCATAGGACTGAAACGCTCTTTCTCTTCTCCACGTCTTGCAAAGGGTTGACACAGAAATTATTAGAAAGGATTTGAAATCCGAACCACAGGCCCAGAACCACACACTGTGTCTCATTCATGTGAAAACCCCTTATCGAATGCCTACTCTGTGTAAGGCTGGATAGCATACAAAGATGAATCGCTCTCTTACAGAGATAAGGCCTCAGCGTAAATCACGGCAAAACAAGATGGGTAGCCATAGGTGTCACAGGAGAGGAACAGACAGATTGCTGCGAGAGGTGAGAGGATAAAGAAATTACTCGGTTATACAGGGGCTATGGACTGCTATAGTTTGGCATCTTTGGGCTAGAAGTAAATGACTTATTTTCAAGTGTGCTTAGTCTAAAGTCAAAAGCATGTCCATGTTCCATGCTGGGCATAAGAGAAGTCTCCATGAAGGAGAAAAAACTTAGGCTGAGCCCCCAAGAGATGAGGAAGATTCAGAATTAAGGCAACTCCAAGAAATCCTTGAGGAAGGAACATCTTAACCCATTTGCCTCTGTTAGATGCTTAAGTTGGGGCAACAGCTATTTGTCAGAATTAAAAGTAGACACCCCGATCTTGAGGTGGATGGAAAGAAGAAATGCTGAGCACTGGCTACTGCCTGAAGGGGCAGGTCATGCTGAGGTGTGGCGGGAAGGCCGTGTTTGCTGAGGAGGGATCCTGCGCATACCCCTCGGCGCAGGTCAGAAATCTACCAAGAGCAGCGAGAGATCTGCAGGTTAAGAGAGGACTGACAAATAAGATGGGAAGGCAACAGGAAGGGCTAAAAGGAAGCTAGCTCACAGGGTCTGGGGATGTTTGTGCCCTGAAGGTTTGAGAGAAAGCATGAGGAGGGGAGAGAAGACAGTAGGAAACAGACTTAAAATAACTTGACTGTGTCTAAAGCTGTCAGTCCTTGATTTGGAGTTTCTTCTCTAAATGGATAGCTGTTCACGCTGGAGAATGAGTGATGTGTGCAGGGAGGTACAGTCATTATATAGAATTAATGCCCATGGTAGGGGTGCTGGCTAATGACTGTGTTTCTCAGCTGCCACTTTCGTCAGCTTCACTGGTTTTAAAAATTGTCAAACACTTGCATTTTAGAATGTAGCTTACTCTGGGGCAATGTTTATGTACTTTTTTTTTCTCTGTAAAATCATGGTACATTCATTTGGGTTCTAGAGGCAAGAGAATCCCCTTTAACTGATAAAGATGAAGAAAAAATGCAAAGTGTCATGATGTGCTTTGTTCTATAGAAGTAGAACTTTTCAGTAAGATAGCAGTATGCATTCCAGTTGTTAATTATTAATCTCCACTGACTAACGTGGACTTGAATGATTTTTTTAAAACTATCGACTTGACTAGCCCAGCACCAAATTATACATATATTCTCTATCGGCAGGTTGCTTTTCATAACTCAATATGGTGCTAAATACAGCACGTAAATAAGAACATATATTTTGAGCTAATCATCATACCAAATAGTTCTATGAGGGCTTTAGATTTGCCATAACTGTTTCACAAGCATTTCATACTCTCAGCAGCCCCATGAGAAAGCATGACATGGGACAGTACCTGCCTCTTTCTTACAGGGACCCTGAGGCCAACCCTCCTGTGCCCAGGGAGACTGAGTGATGGAAGTCAGGATGCGGGCCATGGGGCCATGGGCATATCTTTCTGATGGAGGGAAGGCACGTACAGATTGGCCTCTACACCTTCTTTAATATTCAGTGTTATGTGCTAGCAGAACCACGGACTGGGTTCAGGGAACGCCTTTGGGTTCAGAGAAGGAAAAGTCTGTGTATCAGTTAGAAACCTTTGTATTACAAATAACCAAAATGTAACTCATATGGGTCTAAAAAAAAAAATCAAAGGACTCAATTGTCTCCTATAACTAAAAAGTCCAGACAGGACTGGCTTCAGGGCTCAAATAATGAAATAATGACCTGCCGCTCATCTCCTTGAACTCTGAATTGGTTCCATGGTCAGATAAGCGCTCTCCTCATTTATTCAACTCCTACTGTACAAAGAGCATCCCATATTTTAAAGATTAAGTAGCACATGGTGGAAAGATCACAAGAGTGGTGGTTAGGAAATCCGATTCGAGCCTCAATTATGCCCCTGGCTATGTGAACTTCCCCTGTCAGAGCGGCCAGAGAAGTGAGAGTTAGCTCCTGCAATTGGTATTTCAAGATGGAAATCTACAGTGTGAGGGGAGTATGGGGGGGGGGCACCTGGCCCCAGCAATTCCAAGAAAGATGGTTCTCTGTTTGGACTCATGTTATTTTATGTACCCACCCCAGAGCGACCTCTTAGGGTTTGAGCAACGAAGTGCCAGCTGTGCACCTGTGCCCCCTAAACCATGGAGCATGTGGAGCAGAGGACACCTTGGAATAGGGGGCTGCTGATGGCTGGAAGTACGGGGAACGCGTTCTTGTGCTCTACCCTAAACATGCACGGTGTGCAACGGGGCATTCACTGATCTACAAATCAGCCCTCGAGTCTCAGCCTTTTTAGTGTCGTGAGCTAATCCTTTCGGCTAGCTGTTCACAGAACCAGAATTCATCCCGCGCTCTTCCTCTCATCAGGACTCCCCAGTCACAAGCTGCCTGAACGGGAACTGGGCTAGTCCAGATGGCTTCGATCCACGCCAGTACTCTTCATTATGTAAACCTGCCTTCCGACAGCTCACGCGGAACATGTCACATCTTGAAAGAGGAGTTTTCATTAACTACTTTGCCGCTGCCAAATGGCATCCGTGTATTCTGCGGCCCCTGCCAGGGTGTCGGGCTTTCCTCAGCCCGCGGCTCCAGCCTGGCGCCCGCCATCGCGCCACAGCCTCCTGTTTTTCAAAGATCAGTGAATTTCATGCCTCGGTGTAGAATGAGGACTCCTTCAACAGGGGAGGGTCACACAGCCAATGGCAGAACTGAGAATAGAATCCAAGTTTCCTGAGTGACAGCGTTACGCTCTTTGAGTGATGCTCCTTAACCTTCAAAACTGGAAATGCTCCTTTAAAAACACGAATTGTGTAAAGTTTGATAGAGAGAATTGTGTAAAATTTGATAGAGGGTGTGCATTGATTACGAAAAGAAACTTGGCCCCCACCTTTACTTCCGCCCCGCACCTCCCCGCCATGTGTGGTCCATCAGCACATTCTACTTATTTTCTCTCCTAAGTAATTCTGCACATCTTCTTGTGCTTTCTGCTGTCTGGGCCATCGTCATCTTCCTCCTGGACTGCTGTGCAATGTCGCCAGCAGGCCCTCTGCTCAGAGCCAATAGAGACGTTGTCTGAAACACAAGTCTAGTCCTTGCGGTCCCCCGCACGGAGCTTTACAGTGGCTCCCATCACCTTTGGCTCGACTGTCACTCCAAGGAGGTTGTCTGCACTCTGTTTTTGCCCAGTCCCAAGACCCACTCCCCATCACAACACAGTGACCTCCTTGATTTCTTAGCAAGAGCCAACTGTCATCTCTTTCAGCTCAGGGCCTTGGCCTACGGTATTGTCCTTATCTGGAACATTATCCTCCTTCCCTTCCCCAGTGCCTTCATCGAACAATGCCCGCGCACTCTTACGGTCTCAGATTAGAGGCCTCTCGGCCTGGCAATGCTTTCCTCCACGGTATCCTCGCTGTGCTTCCACTCACGTCAGCCTCTGTGACACACACCACAATCCCTTTACACACATGCATGCACAACCCCCTACCCCTGCACGGTGAGTGTTGTATAAACGGGGCACATTTAATGCTGACTTGGAAGCCACGGGGATGCGCACACCGGGGAACGGGGAGGTCTGTCTGTCACAGGTTCTGCCTGTCCTCCACCCTTCACATCACTGTCGGCCAAAAGGGAGCCTTCCCCGTTATAAACCCAACATCTACCCAAGGCAGCTGTTATCAGTCACATGGTTTTTCTTTTATGATCTGTTTTCTTTAGCTTCCACATAAAAGTATTTCTCTTGGGACATGTGTAGAGCAAGTATCGTCCCTTTTTACCTACACTAACCCTTCTTTTTCTCAGTTTCTTCATTCAAAGAGATGCAAGTGACAATTATTTACAGAGTTTGGTCCCCAGGGGTAACTCACATTGAAATCAAAATTGAATTCTTAAAAAGAATGGTTGCATTCCAGTGGTAAAATGTCAGGAAGCATCCCCAGAGCAACAGGATGTTGGGGTGAGCAGAGCTGTCGCGCCCCTAGAATCTCACCTTGCAGGTGTCCACCCGAGGTCCTGGAGCCTGACAGTCGACAGAAACTTCAATGTCCTATTTATGATCCCATGACTAGTTCTTTCCAAAACCTCTTTTTATCCCTACTCTCTAAAAATAAATTTAAAAAGTCTTTTTCTTAAAGTCCTTTAAAGCTCCAATCATGCGTGTGTGTGAACGCGTGCCTGTGTGTAACACCGTGATGTCACTGTTAGTTCGCTACTGGGTCAAGGGAACAGCGTCTTCCATAAGTTTACTGCTTTAACCCATGCTCTTTCATAGTTGATTCTTACCACAGTAGCTGGAATAATATTTTAAAAAACTTATCATAATGCTCCTCCATGCAACTTTCCAAAGGCTTCTTACTTCACTCTAAGTAAAAAAAAAAAAAAAAAGCCAAGTGTTTAGGAGGCCCTGCGCCTCCAGTGTCTGTCCCCCACTCCCCCGCTGGGCTTTCCTGCTACTCGGACCCTATGACCCCGCCACACGGTGCTGTGTGTTCCTCACACATGCCAGGCCTGCTCCTGGTTTGTGACTTTTTGGTGGCTGCGTCCTTGGCCAGGCGCACTTGCACTGCACTGTCCCCCTCAGTTTCCGTGCGGATGCCCGTTCATGTCTTCGCTCCCTGCTCCCTCTTGGTGGGTCTACCTTGATTGCCCTGCTTAAAACTCTGTCCTTTTCAGCTGTCCTATTGCTGTTCTGCTTTTCTCATCACTCTGATCTAATCTGTGACATAATTTACCTACTTATTAGGTGTATTATCGCTTTCCCCCAGACAGAATGTAATCTGCACAAAAGACAGGGGTATTGGCTGTTTCCCACCGACATAGCTTTGTCATCCAGAATCACTAAATATTGGTTGAATAAATTAACTGACTATTGATTACCCTATACTTTTACCAACTGATCTCTTAGCTTTTTGAGAATTTATAAAACCCTTCAAACTTCCAGTTAGTCCCAGCCGAGGGTATCATAGCTATTCTTGTATTATTCAGTTCACGTTCAGAATTGACATTCTTTCTGTTGTTTCAAAAACACATCTCACAAAGAAAGTTCTCTGCTCCCTCACAGACCCTCCAGGGGCCCTCTGTTATTTGCCGTCCCACTCACCTTCCCTTTTGTCCCTTTGCATTGGTTTTGATTTCATTAACCAGCCTCATCTTCCCGTCTGGCCTCATACCATGTCCAGCTCTGCCTTTGCCTCTTCTCGTTCGATACCTTTTGAGAATAGACTTCTGTCTCCTTTCTGGTAGTTTTCCCATTCATCCAGCAACACCAGCTTCGTAGAATATAGGCATAGTTAGGAAGAGGTGAAGATTAGTTTTCTGACCATTCTAAATAGATGTCAGAGTCTATTACTAAATATATGTTTAATTTATAGGGCAACCCAATTGCATACCCAGAGCTGCTATATTCTCATTATGTATGATTTCAAAATGTTTGTTACTTCCCCCAGACTTAGCGGCTTAAATCCACAACAGTTAACTTTCATGCATCGAGGTTTACTAGCCTCAGCTGTGTGTGGTTCTGCCTCACGTGAGCTGAGGTCACACACGTGGCAGCGTTCACCTGCGGTCTAGAATGTGGCTGCGTGTCCACAAGGATCCCTCGCTCCCAGGGCCTCCTGTCCCCTCGCGGCCTCTCACCGTTCGGTCCTTGGTGCAGAGCTTCTGCACAGCCAGCAGGCTGGCTTCCTAGAACAGCATCAGCTCTGCAGAATTCTATCGGTCAGAGCAAATCATAGGGCTGAACCAGACTCAAACAGATCTGCCTGTTGACGGGAGGAATGGCAGGCAGCCTAGATGCAGATAAACTACCATGCCTTCTTCTGAAAACGTAAAAGATAAAGAGTGCAATTCGAAAGGTGGGGCAGAGGCAGGGACTTGAACAGCCGCAGAAACTTTGCCCAATCAAGTACTGTGTGTGTTGGCGCGAGTGTGCGTAGGTAGGTGGGAGGGTGGGTGGTGGAAAACGTAAATGTAGAAAAGGCCCCAGGTTTCCAAATGCACAGCACTTTCTGGTTCTCAATGTGAAGGCACAAAGCTTGATTGGTCCCCAGGAAATGGCCGTGTCATGGTGCTGCATAGTTGTTGATGTGCATGACTCAGTTATCAAGGAGGCGGGTTATCTCATCACATGTACACTGTGTTCAACTATATTCAGTAGAGTTTAATTCCATGTAGAAACTTTGTAGGAAAAAAAGACTACTTTCTTTTTTTTTTTTATTAAGTTTTGGGATTCAAAGGGATACAGTTTAATTAGGTGAATGAAATTCACTTATAGATAATAGTTGACTTCCTATTCACGTGAGGAAAAAAAAATGGGTCTTCTCTGTCATTTATAAAGTTTAGTCTCCCAGCCACAGGCCCGCACACACCGTAGGTGCTGGGTACATGACTGCTGATGAGAATCAGAGCATGAGAAGAAGCGAGAGGTATATGGATGTGATCATTGTATCCAAAGGCAAATTTCCTATCCCATAAAGGTTAATCTTACAGCTTCTAACAATAGGAACAATAGACTTTTTCCCAGAAGTGGTGGTACCTGGGTGGATTACTTATCCTTTCATTCCCATTAGCTTGTGGCAGATACGCAGGGCCCACAGAGCCAAGGAACCGCTATCACTCATAGTTCTGCCGACCATGGGAAAGACATTGGGTTAATGAGCGGACCTGGGGGTTGAGCATTGGAGTCCGTGGTGAGTTACACAATGAGTGATAGGACTGAGGAGGAACAAATGCATGTTCTGAAAAATCAAGGGGTAATTGGGCAATTTCCAACAAAGGAGACGGAAGGTAAATTCTCATAGGAAGAAAGGCAACCCTCATGTTGGGAACTCGACTCACCTCTGCAGCTCTGCTCAGCCATTACCGAGTGCCTGGGGCCCAAGCACAGCTGACACTGAGACGTCTGACTGTGTCAAACATACGTTCTGTAAGAATAGCTGCAGATGTCGCCATCATCTGGCTCCAGCCTTCTGCAAAAATTTCACGCTCAGTGTTCATGACACTCGTTTCTCTCCAACCTCTGCTTGGACATGTCCTATAAGAGGGTGAACTCACTTGCTGCTTAGTTAAGAATGCAGTTTCTGAAATCAGAAAGGCTTGCCTGAATCCTGGGTTCATAATACATTAAGCGCTTTCCTGAGTAAATGATTAAATATCTTCAAACCTCAGCCTGAAAAATGCTCAGGAGGGTGGAGAAAGGGGATAGTATTTACATCACAAGGTGGATGTGGGGAATAAACAGGTAATGCAAAGAAAGCACTCACCAGTGTGCCTGGTCCTTACCCACTTCCCTATAAATTATTCCTAATTTGCTAATTTCATCACACAGATGTTCAGCGTTATCTTTCAATGGAAATAGTACATGGGAAGGTAGTTTGCATCCTTACCTTCTTAGATGTTTGCAGTAGTTCCGTGTAGAAGTACTTGTTTGTCTTCCAATGGGAAGACCATGACCCCATGCTAGTGACTCTGTGTGCATTTTCTTCCTCTTCCAGACAAGAAATGAAAGGGTATCTTGCTTAATGAGCCCTGCTAGGCAGCATTGGCCTTGGACAAAATAAAGCCTGCATCGCCTGTTTCTTGTCCTCTTGCCCCTATTCATGGTGCCTCTACCCCTAGGAGTCAAAAAATTGCATGGCATTTCTCAGCATTTTCACCTGCCAGAGGAAAGACTTGGATGTCAGTCATGAGTGCACTGGAAAGATGACCTCTGAATTCCTTCTCCTGAGGGTTTTAATACTTTAAGTTGGACCCTGAGGGTTTTAGGACTTTTCTTACCAAAATGAATTCCAGGCATGAGGGAGCAGATGCAGGTAAAGTCTAGGATCATTCAAGTTCACAATACGGGGGTGGCTAGTATGTTCTAGCTGCGTAGACTGACACCCCTTTTCCTGGGTACCTAGAGGCCACAGGGAAGTTCTGGCCACTCAGTAGTCAGTTTCATCAGGAAAGAAACCTGGACTATTTAGACATGAACAGACTTTCACGGAAAGTGGGAAGGTCATAGAATCAAAGACTATTAGTATTGGAAGAGACCCATTGCATTCTAATCTTCTCTCAGAAGAGATGGGTTAGGGATCTAACCAGAGGTCCACAGGTAAAATCCACTGTGCCCAAAAGTCACAGAGACTGAGTGTCAGCACCTTCTTTAGGACCCAGGATTCCTAGCTCAGGAACTAGGGACCCCAGACCTGCAACTGACATCAGTGGTCAAAGACCCCAACTTCCCTCTGGAATGGTTTAAACTCTCAAGCCTGTGAAGAATGTGCTAGTCCCTTCTCTTGGAATGACTTCCTAAGAACGCTTAGGTACCATCCCCTTCAAGGGTGGTCCTGGTGGCACATACCAGTGAATTGACCTTGCTTTATAAGGAGATGTGAAAGGCTTCTCTGAGCCCCAGCCCTGCTTAGCACCAGGAGGCTGCTTGGGCTGGATGCTGGCCAAGGACGCGACACTCCCTCTGGTTGCGTGTTGTTCAGGCTGCCCTGCCTTTCGCACGAAAGCAAAAGGCAAAGGAAATGCGGATGCATTTGGAGATTTCTTTCATACAACCAAAGCAAGGCTGGAGCCAACAACCTGAATTTAATTACTGTTCTGACAGCTGGGAGGCAATTAATCCTTTTTTCACTCCTCCTTCCTCTGCCCCCAGCTTCAAAGTGTCATTTCTTTTTCCCTCCCTCTTGTACTAATTAGAACATGCTGTAGGGTGAAAGGTGACCAGTGTGAAGTGAGCGCTGTGTCACCAGAGTCCCTTTGATAGCAGAGAGAGAACTCACCTTTGCAGGAGGCTGATCCCTCCAACAGGGGAGCATCTGCTTCCGGTATAGAGAAGAGCTGGGTGGGAAACTGGCCCCCAAGTCTCACTCTCCCTCCTACCCACCTGCTCCATGACTTGAGCAAGTCACTTGATATCTCTGTGTAAGTTTCCACATCTGGGAGTCAAGGACTCCCAGCTTTTCTATTGCTCACCGTGTATCAGAGCATAAAATAAAAGCGAACACGCTTAGCATAGTGCAAGCATCATTCCAGCGTATGCAATGGAGACTGGGTGTCTTTGTCAGCTCAGCTGCCATAACAAAATACCACAGATTAGGTGGCTTAAACAATAAACTCTTATTTCTCATAGATCTGGAAGCTGGAAGTCCAAGGTCGAGATGCTGGCTGCCTACTCCCTATATCCTCCAATGGCTTTCTCTCTTGAATGCATGCCAGAGGGAGAGAGCTTGAGAGATTTCTTAGCTGCCTGTTGGATTGGGACCCCACCCTTATGACCTCCTTCAACCTTAATTAATTCCTAAAAACCCTGTCTCCAAATACTGTCACATACTGGGGGTTGGGGCTTCCCGATATGAATTTTTGGAAAACACAGTTCAGTCCATAGTGCTAGAAAAATGGCTGCCTTCAAATAGAGCCTTGGACTAGACTTTGAGACCCAGGACCCAGAACCTTAGAGGATAAAGAATGCATAAGTAATGTATTTAAATGTGAAGGTAAGTTACACACTGTTCTCTCTTGTCAGACTGTCCCCTTCACGACATCTCCTTAGCAGCAATGACAGGCTCGGCTTCAGCCCCAGGACCAAACCCTTGGCAGCAGTGAAGAGAGATTCCAATATTCAAGGTCAAGTGTAAGAGGCCCATTGGTACCTCCGTCATGGACCCTTCCAATGTGGTATTGAGCTTTCTGTCGTTTGTCCTGTGGGCTAGATTGCTAGATACTTGTTTTATTTTTTAAAAGAGAAGTTGAACCATTTTGGAATTAAAAGTGGGGAAGATTAATCTCCCCAGGGGAGCCGTAGAGGTAAAGTGATTTTTCCTAGTCACTGGCCAGCTAGATTTCAAAATGAGGCTGTAAATTTCCTAAATCCCAGTAGAAATTATAGATTGGTAATTAGCTCCTCCATAATTCCTTTCTCCTATTTAAAGATGATTATGGCCCCAAATCTCATTACATTAACTGGATAATACTTTCCAGATGTAAACTACTTGTAGAAGCAAAAAAAAACAAAAAAAAAAACCATAACAAAAAAACCCCCCAAAAACAAAACAAACCAAAAAAACCTCAAAAAACCAAAAAACAAACAAACAAAAAAACCCCCAATAATTCAGCTTAGATACATACTTCTTTTCTCCAAGTGCTTTCACTCCATCTGGCCACATTTCTTACAACAATGTGCTGTGCTCACCCACCTGCCCCCACCCCCGAAATTATTGCTTATTTCCCGGAGAACCGTAGCGTCCATAGATGAGTTCTCTGCTTATTTCATTGCAGTCTAGACTTTCCCCAAGTGCCAGAGGTAGCCAGCTGTGTGAGAGGGTAAGGATACCACAGAAGAAATAAATTGCCGAAGCCCTGGTATTTGAAGTATAGATTATGCTATTTTCTGCTCCTGCCTTTACTGTCAGCCAGTCGTGTGGCCTTCGAGGAATCCCTTCCCCGTTCTAGACATCGGGCTCCTCTCTTTAAAATGTAGGGACCCAGCTCGGTGAGAATGGTAAGCAGGAGGTCTGCAGGCCGAATCTTCCTCTTCTGCTTGCTGTCTTTGGTCTTCGCAGTGTTTTGAAAATTTGAGGAATATCTGCATTCCAGAGTTCCAGCTTCCCTTGGAACACCTGCACACCTGGCCAGAGTGGTCTGCATCCCTGCATAAAACTGTCGGCCCGTTCTCAGTCGTGGCCATCCTCCTAAGACAGGGTGCTCGTTGCTGCCCGGTGTGCCACCGAGCCAGTTCACTTGTGTGTGTTATCTATCTGGCCTTTAATCGAGTGACCCCTTAACATAGGTGGTCCTCAGGCTCCTCTCAACTCTGACTCTGGGCCGTGATGACTTCCTCTCTGTTACCATAGAAGCTCGTAGCTTAAAGGCCAAGAAGGTGTCTGAGGCTAACTTCACTTTTGTGGTGGCCCCAACTCTGCCACTCATTGCTACCTGGCAGATTTTTCTTGTGATTTGTGTCCTGACTGTACATGTCACCATTTTCTCAGGGGCTGTGTCCAAATCGATCTGGAAATACAATAACATGCTCTGAACTAAGCTGATGGATTTGGGGGCTACCATTTTTCACCTGAGAACCGCTTTAAGCAGATCTACTTCAAGTAATAGTAGGAATAGGGGTAATAATTATTATTAATTATTAATAACCAATCATTATTGTCTATATTATTAAAGCATGAACTTTTTAAAACACATTTATCGACTCTAATTATGAGTCAGGGACCTTAAGCGCAGCACCAGCACTGGGACGGTGGGCACCCCCACTTGCCTTTCCCCAGTGACCTGACCTACCACCTAAACATGCTCTGATGTGCAAAAGGAAGCAAAAATATGATCCTTGGGAACGTGCCAAGCCTTTCAAAAGAACACAATGTGACATGAAAGTCACAGTTCTATTTGTTCTACAAGAGTGTGAAAATCAGATTTTTCCCCTCTAGAGCAAAATGAAAAGCAGAAGTACAAGAAGCCGTGGTTTATGGAGCAACTTTCTGTTGCCACCTCTGAATGACAGTCCCCACCCCTTACCTCCCTGAAATGCCCCTGCCAGTCGCTTAACTGGGCACTTTATTACTTGATCCTTTTTATTTCACTACAAATGCAAACTAACTTGATAATCTCCATTAAATCAAAGAGATCCAGATGGGTTAAGTGACTCGCACAGGCCGTACAGCTGGAATGTGGATGCTTGGCCCTGGAACTCTTGATCACAACTTTATTTTGCTGCCGCTGCAAATGGGAGGGTTTGTTTCGTGGTCATTTGAAGGCCTCCCAGCACAGACAGTCCATGATTTGGAATGGCAGAGTGCCGTAGTGGTGAGACTATGCCTTTCGCTTCCTGTCCCGTGTCTGTAGGGAGGATTCACTCTACAAATTTAGGCCAGGGTCGTCATTAATGTATGCAAGGTCCGGCACAAGTAGCGCCCCTTTTTTATTACAAAATCTTTTATTACAAAATCATAAGCATGTAACTCTGTAGCATAACAATATCCCACTCAAGCACACCATATGACATATTAGGTGAAACGTTCAAGTTAAAACTATAAATTATTACAACCATATTATCACCCTACCAACCACAGCCAAGCTGGCTTTATTTCTGCCGGGCCCTGTAGACATCCCCAGTCCTCACAGAATTGCAAGCGAAATTAGACAGCGAGGATCGCATCTGTTTTTCCCAGAGACCTGTCCAGTGTCCAGGAAAGCCCTCCACTCTTTAGTCGGCAATCAATAAATATTTATTGAATAAATGTGTGCTTCTATGATGAACCAGTGGAGGATTCAGTAACAGGGACGATCGTTCCTCTCTAAAAGGAGCAATGTTACGTTTTTGAGATTTTCGCTTTGTCAAACAAGCTTACTGCTGCAAGTTATTGCAATTGCCATGTGAGCAGGGAGAAAGCGGCTTCATAAATCAGCACCATCCATCATGCCAAGTGCCTGTTGGACCCCATTGCCAGGGCTCCCTGAGCTTTGCTCCTGCTGTGGACACTGTTCCGTGGCCTCTCGTGACCACCAGGGGGCAGTGGCTGTTCGCTCAAACAGGCTCTCATCGGTACCGTGACAGTCTTTGTGTGGTCTTAATTCCTCGGAGATGTCTTCATGGTGCTTACAAGCGCACAATAAGATTGCTTTTTAACTACCTGCACTTTCAACAAATTGCATTGCTGTTATTGTTTGATATTTAATTAATGAGGGTGAGAAGCAGGTTTGGTGCCTTTGAAAGGCTGACGGTAATATAACACCATGTGATAGGAAGGCAGTAAATGGGTAAACAACATGCCTTACCCGTTGTATAGCTCCCCCTTCAGGTCTTTCTGGGGTAAAATCTGTCAGCATAGGAAAGGCTGGCTCAGGCGTTGTGCCATGGCCAGCACAGACGTGGCACCCAATTTCAGGAGTTAGGACCACCGTCATTTTTCAAGGAGAAAGCAGAAGACCAGAGCCTCAGCAGTAAGGAGCCTCAACGCATGTCGGCGGGCCACTCTTCGGGGAATACTGTCTTTCCTAGAAAATCCCTTTCAATAAGACAGGGGTGTGAAAGTAGTGGACGGGACAGAAGTCCACTGGCGGTCATTTCGGACCCGTTCTGCCTCAGGTACCGCAGTTGGCATGTGTGGTCTTAACAATTTAAATTGATTTAACTCCGTTCAACTTTCAAAAGAAGAACCAGAACTCCAGTAATTATGAAATAACTCTGCTATAATCCAGGGTTCTCAAAGCTCAAAAATTACCATAATAACAGCCAGTCACATACCAGATCTGTAGCTGGCCATCTGGGGACGCTGTTAGTCTCCGGGGAATACACCCACGTTCAGGGGACCCGTTTCCAGCTGACTTCTGGCTTGTCACAACCATGTGTTGTCAGACTGACCACAGTTTTTAAGTGAATCCACAAAGACTTTTTTTGTTTTTTGTTTTTTGTTTTTTTTTTAATATGGAATATCTTGGTTTGTGAAAATGTTGGCTACAAGGTCAAAATTTATAATAAGTACAATGCGGGGTAAACAAATCCCCTCCGTGGGTCGGATCCAGATGCTGGCCTGCCAGTGTGCATTCCTAGCCTAGTCCCTGGTAACTATTGCTGGTTTTTTGGTGGAAGACGCCTTTGATTATGGTGGAATGGTAGAAAGGGGGCAGACTTTGCTCAAGGGACTTGGTTTTAGTCTCGGTTCTACAACCCATTAGCTATGAGACTTGAGTAGCTTGCCTGATCTCTCTCTCAGTATTTTATCCAGAAGAAGAAATGAGATTAATAACACCTTCCACCCAGGATTTCTGCAAAAAGGAGGTGAAATACTGTGTCAACATTTTCCAAATGTTAAGAATTCACGAACCTTCACAATTTTCACCACATCCAAGGATCACCTCTACTATTATTTACCTAATATTTTTTACTGACTTTTTAAAATCTAAAATATCTACGTTGCTCTCAGTCAAAGCAATCATATCTGTAGGAACATGAGTTCAAACTACATGCTTTCCCCCGATCATCTGATAAATTAAAACAATTTCAAAATCGTTTGGCTATATACCTTTTTATACCTTCACAATCTTCAGTGCTTTCATAGACTAATGCATTTATAAGATAAAATATAGCCAAATAAAAAAAGCAATGAGTGGGAATAATAGCTATAGTAGTAACTTTACAGTAAATGTTGAGCATTACTTTTAATGAGGGTAAACTAGATTTTATATTTATGAAGTGGCTATTTAAACTAGAAGCTCTTGGTTTTATTTATTTATTTTTTTCATCTTCAACTTGGGGCTTGCAGTTTCTCTTCTACCCTTAATAAAAAGCAACACAGGGTCTGTAAGACCCAATAACCTAGGATGTATTTAATATTGTAGTTCTCATTCAATATTGATTTGTACATTAATAAGCTTTTCAGTTTTTTAGCATCTCCTTTTAGTGTTAAGTCCATGAACAGCAATACCTGAAAATGGATTTTTGTGTTACATGGTTGGCACCTTTAAGATTCCGAGGCTGAAGGTAGCTGGCGAGGGGAGACAGTTGCTACATTTCAGTTCCTAAGCCTGACGGGTGGTAGCTGTTCACCCAAACTGTGCTCAGCGTATAGAGCGGGTGCTGGAGATTCAGCAGAGAGCAAAGCGGAGTGTTAGTCCTGCTGAAGCGTAGGCCTGCTGGGGGAAGGAGGTCACTGAATAGGACGCACTCACTCCATCAAGTGGTGATACATGTAATGAAAAGAAAAGCAGGGCGGGAGGAGAGTGATAGCTGGGGTCTGTCCCCTTTCAGCGGCGTTCGCCTGGGAGGGACTCTCATTACTGCTGTTTTATCAGAACCTGAGTAAGGTGAGCAAGTCAGCGGTGAGCTCCTTAGGAGAATGGTCCAGCAAAGCAGCAAGGTGAGAGGTCCAGAGCGGGGGTGCTGGGCATTTCTGGAAGACAGAGGAAGCCCCAGTAGCAGGAGAACTTAGACTGAGGAAGGAGAAGGCTGAGTAATGGGGTCACATCAGGCAGACTTGCAGGCTTTTTTTTATTCCTTCCAGTCTGAGAGAGTGGGAGGCCTTCGGGGGGATCTGAGCAAAGGTGATGTGATCTGATCTGACTTGGTGCCATCTGTCTAGTTACTGTGTGGAAAAGAGTGCAGGAGGGGACGCATGGAAAGGGGAGACGAGTTCCAAGACCACTGGCCCGGTCTAGTGAGAGGTGATGGACTGAAGTGATAGAGTTGGAGGTGGGGGTGATACATGTGGTCATATTCCAGATACATTTTAAAAGGAGACAGAGGGTATTTTCCCATGAAATGGGTGTAAGATAAGAGAGAAAGTAGATTCAAAGATAACTCACAGGTTTTCGGGAATGGGAAGAGCATGCAGAACAATGACGTTTCAATTTACTGAAACTTTAATCTTTGCTAAGTCTCTTGGGGCTTTTCCCAGAGGGCACCCTGATATAGCTTACTTCCCTAGGTAGTAAAGGCTAGTTAAAATTCAGGCCTTCTTACTTAAATGCAAATGATTCTGGCCAGTGGCTGACTTTTGTTCCAATGGCAAACTCACCAACTGCAGAGCTCAGAATAAGCCGAGGATAAAGTTTGCGTTTGTCTATCATTCTTTTCTGCTTGGTCTTGAGCTGTAATGATGTACAAGCTGTGCCCGCAAGGAGGAGCATTTCCCAAAGAGGTTGAATATCAAGTAAAATAATTCAACTCAAATTGAGTTATGTGCCCCTTGCCCACTTTTTATTCCCATAAACCTAATCACTCACTGTTTCCTGGCATGATTCCTGGACATCAGTTAGGAGGACTCTTTCCTCTTTGTCTTCTAAATACTATGTACTTTCACACTTCAGATATTATTAACAAGGCTACCAATATGTTCCCATCAACCCTAACTCAGTTGTATTGTCCCCTTTTACAGGGGAGGAAACCGAGGTGTAGAGACTAATGGAGTTAATGGCCCTCGCAGATCTCAGAAACGGTGCTGAGGCTCGGAGCCGGGAGAGCCTGAGCCCCAGCGCCGGCTCTCACGCACTTCACTGTTCCGCTTTTGCTATATCATGTTGGCAATAATCACTTTCCTCCCACGGTACCACTTCCCTTAGCTTCCCAGTGGCTTCCAGTAAGATGCTATCTTAAAGAAAAGGTGGTGTTTTTGGAGCAGGAAACCAGTTGCCACTGTTCAGCCTTGGCATTTTTAGGAGCCTCTTTTTTTTTCCCCCTG
The DNA here is from genome assembly GCA_004026545.1 of Mormoops blainvillei. Lineage (NCBI taxonomy): Eukaryota > Metazoa > Chordata > Mammalia > Chiroptera > Mormoopidae > Mormoops > Mormoops blainvillei. The sequence continues at coordinate 37,233 of PVJD01008880.1, forward strand.
AAATACTGATATTCAAATATTACCACTGCCCCACCTAAAATATCATCTCCTTTGCAAAGCCTTCCATGATTACCCTCGTTAGAATTTCTCCCTCCTTGCATTTTCCTCTCCGGGCACTGAACCACTTCTATAGACGGTACTTATCAGAGTCGGCCTGGGATGGTACCAGCACAGTAGTATTCTAGTCTGTTATTACTGTCTGCTCTCCTATTGGATGTGAGCTCCTCAAGGTCGGGACCATCTCTTTCTATTCTTCGCAGCCAGGCACTGGTACTTAAAATGTCAAATTCCTTAAGCATAAGAATATGACATGTTTTATATGTGCTTCTCAGTGCCTGGCATAAGTCTGGATACCAAGTGGGTATTAAATATATCTTGAATGAACACAGGGGAAAAAAGAGAGTTGCTATTTTTCCACATTTGCTTCTTTAAAAAAAAAAAAAAGTGGACGGTCAGCTTCTCTGGCCTTTGCAGTCTCATGAATTTCCCTTCACACCGACGTTAATATTCGTGTCAGATAAGTTTCTCCAGGATGTACATAAGCGTTGCTGAGACTCAGCGTTCTCTTTCACGCAGCAAAGGCTGAGTCAGCTGGGAGACTCCTGCCATCTACCCCCAACCTACTCCAAACCTCATGCAATTTTTATTGACCTTCTTCTGGCCAGCCATACTAGCACTGAGCCTGCATGAAAATTCAACCCTCTGGCATCTGATAAATAAAAGAATTCCTTGGCCAGAGTATATTTTTGGCAGGAAGGGGCCCAAAAGATGTCCAGCCATCCATGTGCTCATATTTCTTGGTGGGTCGCTGTTCCATTCCAGTGCCTATCAGAGGTCAGCTCCGCGTCATGGGCTCACCTGGCAAGTCTCTGTAATGAGGGGGGGGGCAGGTGAAACGGGGAGAATGCCAGGCTTGAAATCAAAAGATTTGGCCTGAATTTCCAAACTTTGCGACCTCTCTGATTGTTTCTGCCTCTGCAAAAATGGAATAAAAATAACTTCAACAAATAACAGGGGTGTTTCGAGAAACACCTGAGAAGAGGGCACATGAAAGTACCTATTTGCTCATGATAAGGTCATCTCCCAAAGAGAGATCGAGTCAGGACTCTGTTATGAATAAAATGATCTTATCAGAGTAAAGCAAATAAGGGGGACGTGAGTAACGGCACAGAGGGCGGGAAACACGCAAAGCATTCAGCCCAGCCCCTGGTCTGCGGCCAACAGTCGATGCCGTCGCAGTAGCCACCGCTGTTACTGATCTGGCTGCTCTGACCTAGTTTCTTCACTTTACCCCTTACCATGCGGATTGCACCATTTGTAGAGTTAATCATTATTATGTACTTTGAGTGCTCCGGGTAGATTTTTCTCACTTAATGCTCATAACAACCATCTTTTTTCTCTTCCTCCTCTTTTTCTTCTCCTCCTTATTTACAAAGAGGGAATTGATACTAAAAGAGATTACAAGTTACTCGCTCGGAACTTGTAAGGCAACGGAGCTTATATGGCGGTGTTGAGTTTTGAACACAGTCTAACTCGAGTTCCTGAACCTCTTGGCTGTGACCGTGGGCCGCTGGCGGCTGCGTCTCTACCAAAAGGAAATATAATTCTGGAATTTTATGGTAATAATCTGCCTTTGATCTGTGAGGTAGAGGGGATATGTTTTATAAATTATATCTTCATAAGTTAAAGTGAGGGTTAGAGGTTCAGAATGACTTGATCAGGAACTGTGCAACTTTTCCTAGAATCCTAGAATTCTTGCAGTTTATTTGACTTAAACCTGTCATTTTATTTATTTTTATCTTTTTAATCCTCACCCAAGGACATGCTTGTTGATTTTAGAGAGAGGTCAAAGGAGGGAGAAAGAAAGCAAGAGAGAGAAACATTGATTGGCAGCCTTTTCATACATGTACTGACCTGGGACCGAACCTGCAACCCGGCATGTGCCCTGACCAGGAATCAAATCCTTGACCTTTTGGTTGGCAGGATGATGCCCAACCAACCAAGCCAAACCAGCCAGGGATAAACCTGTCATTTTAAGGCGGAGAATTTTGCAGGGAGATGGCATCATTTATTCAGTGTTATATATTGAGCTGGTACTAACATCGGGACTAAAACATATTCTCTTTTTAGTCACATGATGAACAAATTGGGCAAGGAACATTTTTTATGGTTACACATAGAATAATATTAAATGATGTATACAATTTGAAATATCTAATGAATATTCTAATCCACTTTAATTTCTTCATTGTATGCAAATATGGTGGCAATTCAGTTATTTCCCCTATGAGTAATTTTAGATTAAATTTTAGGAAGATATTTATGGATTCACCAAGATTCTTTATTAATGCCTTGAAGAAGAAGTACCTTGCAAATAGACCCTTTTGTAAGGATGCTTGGGGAAAAAATGATTTGTAGAGGCCACCAGGGAAGCTGATTTCCTTCTTAAACTAGAGACACTGGAGGAGGGATAGTGTTCCATTGACCTTATGGGTCTCCCTTGGGAATGGTGAGGTGGACTGAGCCTTTGTGACCTGACGATGGGGTGCCAACACTCTACCTGTAACTATGGTTTCTGGAATTATTTTTCCCCCATTGAAAGAAATTAGTCATTACCAGAACATTTTTTTTCCTACTAAAGCTCTAATAGTTCTTTTTTTTTAAATCTAAAATCTTAATGTTTTGCCAGTGATAATTTTGAGATCATGTTTTCCCCCCCTTTGTTTCTTTTCTTTTCCTCTGCAATGACACCCCTAATCATGATGATAATACTTTAAAAAAGTAATAAAAACTCATTAAAACTCTGTCACTAGACAAAAGCAAAGATACCAAGTTTGAGGTTCTCTTGAGATTTGACAGAAATTATTTATGGCCATTGACTTAGGCGCTTCATCAGAAGCTTGCCGTATAGCATGGTGCTGACTCAGAGAGGAGATTAAGGCACGTGAAATGTGGACACTGCATCTGAAAATGCCACTGCAGCTCTTATGGGAGAGAAAAATATATACTCAGGACTGTGACAGCCGCGAGACCAAGAACGCACACCAACACTTTCTCGGGGAGAACGGTACACAGGCTGTTGGGGGCGAGTAAGTGGAGCTGTCCGTGGTTCTGAACAAAACCCAAGAATGGGGCCAACCCATCTGGAATATTTAGGCCTTCACAATGGGGGCAATCAGGCTTCCTCTAAGAGGACTGATTGCTAGTCTCGTTACCAGGGAGGAGTTAGTAATCGATGTGTTTAATCACAGCCTGACAATAACTTCTAGTAAACAAGGACTTAAGAAAGGAAAAGCATTTAAGACGCGAGTCAGGGTTCTATGGTGTTGGAAAAGTTTTGTCTCTTGCTTCACCCTTAATCTTCCAGCCCAGGCAGACTTTTCTCTCTCCAATGTCTGAGGTTTTTTTTTTTTTTAATAGTAAAGTCCTATGGATAAAGGACACTAAAATCTATAGGGCACAAGGGTGTTTACTTCATGGAAACGTAGGAGTGAAATCTGTAACAGCGGGATGACTATGGACAGTGCTTTTACGCGTGGGCCAGCACAGCCACTATGCATGGTTATTTTAATTCAATGAATACAAGTTCATTTCCAGAACTCTTTTCTTTGGGTCTGATTTAGAAATATTCAAGTCAGAGTTCTAAATAATATTGGAGCTAAAGAGCTATGATGTACAATCCCTGATGTCAGAATATAAAATAAGATGTAACAAGTATTTTATTACCTAATATGCATACACTGCAAAGCAGAAAATGCTAATTTTGTTACCCAGAGGTGCAGTAAATGTAATAGAAATGTAAGCCAAAGAGAGAGATTATATATTATGGTAGAAAAAAAGATTCGATGTAGAAGACGGCATTTGAGAGGGTCTTCGATAGGAAGACCAAATTTAAATAATCATTAATGAGTCATGGCCAGTGTCATTTTACCTGTCTAGTAATTTTCTATTTTAATTGTGAAAGAGAAAAGAGGGCTTTAATTCTGCAGAGACTATGGCATAAAGTACCCAAAGATTCAGTCAACAAAGGCAATCCGGTGGCTTCGAAATTTTACAACTATTCCAGGTGTTTTGCCTGAGCATTTTGTTACATATGCCTTTATAGGTTTTCAAAGGCAATGTAACTAGATAGCGTTGTGCTTGGTTGAATGACAAACTGCTAAGTGCACATTTTTGTATACCCAGCAAGCATTATGATAAGTTTATTAACCTGCAGGCATTTGAATTTGTGACCTTTGGCCTAAGCGGTAATGAGTTTATCAGATTTATTTCTTCTGGAGACAGGGCTAATGTGGGCAGAATGGCAAACTGAATGCTTTATAGAAGACATGGAGGGGACATTAAAAGAAAGCAAATGGTTATAGAAAGAAGATTATGAGATCCATTTCTATAGATGTTACTAGCCCCTCTTTTATTATATAAACAGGAAACTGAGGCCCAGGGTTATAATGAGAACTACATAGTGAGCCCATGGCCACACCTGGAGCTTGGTCAGTAGACTCACTACCTGTTGTTTTCCTTATACCTTGGTGGAAGCCGAGTTCAAAGATAAGCTCTTCCTAAATTTAAATGTTTACTTAGAACTGGCCATGACAGGATTAGCCAACAGGGGATCTCAGATTCAGGCACAGAATTGATATTTATAGTAACGATGATGGCGATAACTTGAACCAAGCAAACCATAGGAAAACAGAATTTGAGTCAGCAAAAGAGGATACAGATTAAAAGACATTAACAAGTTCACTGTTCTGATTGTGTCGCCGAGTGAGGGAGGCACTAGGCAGTCTAGTTCAATGATCTCTTCTGATGTTACCTCATGTTGAAATATAGTAAACAGAAATATATTTTTGTTTATTATTTTGCACTGAGAGAGGAAACTGTCCTCACTACCTCCATGTCATTTATGCTCTGTCCTCTGACTAGCAGTGTATTTTTATTGTTTGTCCTTTCTGCAGCTGGGATTTCTAATGCTTAAGAGCATTTGGATGTGGGGAGAAATGTTGACATTAGCAATGATTCGTTGAGTAAATTGACCCAAATTTTTTGTGACTGCAGATTAGTGTGCTGATACCAATTCTCTCAAACAAAACTGCTTTATTAAAATACAGGTCTGTGAAGAAAAATTCCCTATTCTCTTCCCCTTGAAGAAATCATTCCTGGACCTTCTGACACAGAGTACTGAATATTTGTGAAAGTAATTATTTCTTTAGGAAAATCTGGCTTTGCTAGATTCATGAATTGTGAATAGAAAAATACAGGTGAAGAATGTCTGATTTTTCTAGCTACAAATAAGACATTGTCTCTCCGTGAGTTTGTAATGTTCTCAGAGTAGGCTGAGGCATGCATGGCTTAAATTTAATATAAAAATAATGTTCAAGATTGATTTCCTAAGGAGAAACTGCTAAAATGCCTACATTTGACCCTTCTGTCATTAGAGTCGCATTAAATATTTCAGTCTCATGCTTTGATCTTGAATAGGTTCTATTGATAGATCAATAATTAATGGAATAGACTGAGAAACTTCAGAACTACCTTTATTAATTTGGTTACATTTATTTAACAAATATAAACTATGCTGTGGAAAGCTCTCGATAAGATGCGGGGTTACAAAAGTTACTTCCCTGTAAGATAGAGACTGAGAGGCTTTTTCTGAAAAGGGCCAGAGAGTAAATATTTTAGGCTTTCTGAGCTCTGTGGTCACTGTTGCATCTGCTCAACTTTGTTCTTGTAGCACGAAGGCAGGTAAACATTGTGTACAGACGATGTGTCTATCAGCGGGCATGGCTATCTTCCAATAAAACTTTATTTGTAAAAACAGGTGGCAGGCTGGGTTTGGGCTATAGTTTGCCTCTTCTTAAAAACAGGATTGTAGTAGAAGAACAAAGAGGCAGAATGACAAATAATAATAAAATGCCTGAGGACCACGACGGAATCATAGAGTGGGCACCGTGGGGGCACAGAGTAGAAGTCTAGCCTAGTCTGGTAATGGTGATGCTTACGGAAGTCTTCCTGGACGAAGTGGCATCTGAGATAAACTCTGAAGTGAGAGCGAAGTTAGGTGAAGAATTATCTGTGGGAGAAGGGAGGAGTTAAAGGACGTTTCATTAACAGGAAACGGTGTGAGTTGAGGTACAAGGCATGTATAGAGAATTACGGAGATGTGCATGTTTTTGAAGCTTAAAAGAGAAAGCCAAGAGTTAAGTTTTTCTCTGTAGGTGTGGTGCTCAAGTGAGAGATGAGGTTGAAAAAGTATAACAGTCGTTATCCAGTGAAGGGTCTTAGGCAAAGCGCCAGTGCATTCGGGTTTTTGTTTTATGTAAATGCCTCTGGGGACCACGTAGAAACGGGATTAGAAGAAACCAGCAGAAGCCATGATATCATTAGGAGGCTGTCCAGTGAGGGGTCACGTCCAGAAACAGGGCGGCAGCGGAAGGCGTTGAGAATTCAGGGATCGGACCGAAGAAGCATTTAGGAGCCAAAATTAGCAGCTCCCATAAGGGTCGATTAGATGAATGATTAGATTGTACGTGAAGGTGAGAGGATGGCGAAAGTCAAGGATGACTCTTTGACTAACAGCCCTGTGGTACCACCGGGTGACACTGAGAACGTTGGTAGGAAAAAAGCAATTTGGAACAGAGGGAGCAAGTTTAGACAAGCTGTGTTTCAGGCAGTTACGGCAGATCTCGACGAAGTCGTTCAGCCTACAGTTGAGTTTGTGTAACCAAAGAGATCAAAAGGAACAAGAAAGAGCAGCTTCTGGAAGGAATACTGCAGTATGTTATTTTCCAAGACGGGAGAAATGAAGGTGGGGATTGCTATAAATATAGCTAAGTTAACAGTCAGGGTTAGGGTAGAACCCTTTCTGTTCATTATACTTCCCGGTGGGGCAGACCTTGTTTCCCAGAAGTCGTGAAGACTCTTTCTACCTAGCTAACACATTTCATTCTAAGAAAACCACACTTAATCACAAACTAGCATACTGACGAAACACATATAGAAGACGTGTACCATTTTCTCCTCAAATTTTCCCTTCTTTTTATGTTTTGGAGACATAAATTCACTTGGCTTTCAGGAAAACACCCAAGTTGACAGTGGTTTGCCTGGCGTCATTCTAGCAGGTGTGTGGGCTCTAGAGTTGCTGGGCCTGGGATAACCCAAGCGCCCACACTAACCACCCGAGTCTTAATTTAGATGTTCAAGCTCACTTCCTTTTACATACATGTGTGGGTAGTTTCACATAAAATAAAGCCCATAGGATTATTGTCAAGATGCAAATTAAATTTTGTAAAGGTTATTAACTCTCTTTACAAAAGAGGAAACCAAGACGTACAGAGGTTAACTATGCAGCAGAATCGCACTGTGAGATAACAAGTAGCATTTTGTACTCAGAAAGTAATGGTGTCAGATGTTCTTCTGATAGACTGTTTTTATTGGCAAACAAAATTTAGAGTTCATTTATAGGTACCATTAAAAAACATTTCTCTATGTAAACTGTTAAGTCAGGTCAAGGAAATTAGAATGGGGTGAGGTCGACATATTATCCGCCCTGTAGGAATTTTTATTTGGCTACGTGCCCCATCCCCCACCGCACCCCGGCGTTGTGGGCGGGGGCATGTACTTGTGCGAATTATGCGTGGGTGCACACATGCTTAACAGCGAGAAGCTGGGGCAATCCGCGACTCTGGCCTGGGCCGCTTCCAAATGCAGTTGCTCTGAGCTGACTTAAAATGCATCTTTCTCCTCTTGGGCTGGGTCTGTATAGAGACAGAGTAGCTGTGATTCTGTGGCCTCATCTGGTACAAAACTGCTCTCTAATGAAAGGCCTAGAGCCAAAGACCTCATTTCCTTTCCCCAGGGTCTTCACAGATGGAAGTTAGGATTTCTATTTCACAAAGCTGAAGTCGGAACTACAGCCTGCTTCTCCACGCAATAAAGCACATTCAAAATCCCCTGCTGCTGACCTTGTTACCGTGGCTGTGTTTTTTCAACATGGTTATGTCCCCCTTGTGGCTGTGTTTAGCTCACTGCAGGGCCAGACACTTGCATGCCTGGTAATGGCACTGTACAGAGCCCAGGGCTGCTGAGCAGTGTCATGAGAGGACAGGAACCCGCAGAGGGGCTGGCAGAGACTGCTGGCTGCCCACGGGTGATTTCAGGGACCACCATTCCCCACTCTGGACATTCCTTGTATATCCCGTACGGGAATGACCGCTAGAAATCCATTCATAGATCCATCTCCTTACATTATAAGCAAGTACCTGAGGCCCAGCAGATTAATTGCTTGCCTAATCTTATGCAGCCACTGGCGGGGGTAGAACCCAAATCAAGATCCCGCCCAAGAGGCTTTTCACAGCCTCAGGTTGTTCGTGTTCCTTTACTCATCTCTAACTATCACTCAGTTTATTACGAATCGGTGTTTCTTTGAGATCAGGGTTTTTCCAAGGACGATCCCTGCAAAATCTGCATCAGAATCCCCCCGCCCCCGCCCATTGGGATGCAGGTTCCCAGGCCCCGCTGCAGGGCCGTCATTTCTATGGCTCTGGAACTGGAGAAATTTACATTTTCAACATGCCCTTGAGGTGATTCTTATGAGATATAGTTGTTTTTTAATAAAATTTCGAAATAACTTTAGATTTGCACAAGACTTGCAAAGTCAGGGCAGAGAGCTCCCATGAACCCTTCATCCAGCTCCTCTCAATGGTATCATCTTCCCTAACCACATAGTGCAGCTATCAAAACCAAGAAATTAACATCAGAAGAATACTATTAACTAATAGACTTTATTCAGAGTTTGCAAGTTTCATACTCCCTTTTCGATGTTGTTCTAGGACCCCAGCTAGAGCCTCAGGCTGCCTGCAGTTGTCATGCATGCCCAGTGTCACCGCTCTGGATTGAGGTCCCATGCTTCTCATTTTAATTCTAGGGCCAGTATGGCTGTTTAAGCTCAACCTGCAATGACAACACTATGTAACAATGCTGTGAAGACTCAATCAGAACAGGAGGAGACATGAAAGATCATTCCGTCCTGGTCCGTCGTTTCACCGATGGAGATACCACACTCCAGAGAAGACATGTGAGTGAGCTTATAGAAAGACTGGAACTGAGTCCGTGTCACTTGGCTCCAAATGTCCTTTTAATTTTTGTGAATACCTGCCTTTGATTATAGATCTTTTCTTTATTCTCAAAGTGAGGATTGTGAACAGATTTTATAAAGTTATCCATGATCTCATATGATTCTCCCAGTTATTTATGAGAGGAACATGAAAAGTCTAGTTTCCCCCGATTCGGGGATCAGGAAGCAGGTTCAGAGAGGGAGCCTGGGGCCCCCAGGGTTCCTCGGGCAGCGCACACCTGAGCCGTAGCCACCCCTCGAGAGGCCGATTCCGGAGCTGGCGCTGCTCGGCAGTGCCCGTGCCTCCAGCCCTGCCCTTAATGCGGCCTGGGCTGAGGCAGATATTTTGTGTATTCAGATGGAACATTTGGAGGGATGGTATTTAAACACAAATTCACACAGGGCACTCAAATGGGGAAACTTTGCAAACCTGGCCTATTTAGCAATTATAAATGGGAGATGTGATTGTGGGAAGAGAACCAACGGTGTGAAATTCTGCACTTGGCAGAAAGGACCAGATAATTCCAAAATTTTGTTTTTTAATTTAGGTACCTCACTGTTTGTCCTGAGAATGAAATTAATGACTCCTATGAATTTTGTCACTCCTCACAGCTTGGCATGCTTCTGAGTAAATAAATTTGTTTCTGGGAGAATAAGTATAATTTAAGACCCTGTCACTCACACAGCTACTAGCAAAGTTGTACACAGGAAAGACCAAATTCTATTCCTGTTTTTAACTACTAAAACCAGTTTTGCGCCCATAAGCAAATAGCTCCTTTTTTTTCTTCTTTTTTTTTTTTTTGATGCTATGCCTCAGTCACCCTAAATATAAATGAGAGGGTTAGAGCTGATGATTTCTTGGGCAAAGCCATAGCCAGGGTCAGTTATGGGAGCATGGCCGTTAGAAGAGCTGGTAGGCTGAGCACTCTTTACTGTTGACTGATGCATGTGAATTCACATGAAAAGATGCCCTTTCCTGTATTTGTGATTCCCAACGTCTTGCTTAACTCTGGGATCTTTCCATCAGAGTATGAACAAAAGCTATTTCCGTGCATGTCTTTATTTTTATTTCTTTAAAGGCATAACCAGTATATAAAAGTCCCCCTGCTTCCCACCCAGCCATTCCTCTGCACCAGGGCCCTGTCCTGAATTCTGGTGCACCCCAAGTTTCCAGGACTGAGGTGTCTGTCGGCAAGCAGAGTGAAGTGGCTTCACCTTCTGTGAGGCTTCAGATGACAAAAATGTGGCCGGGGGGGCAGTCTTTTGGGAAGAGCCACAGGAAAGGCAGCTCTAGAGGTCTGAGTGCGGGAGGCAACCTTGGCAAATTGTGAAACGGGGCTATGGTGTCCGATGTCTAACTTTGTATTTCCACACCTCCGCCCCAAATAACAAATCGGCTTCAGGGGTTGCCCTGCCCACAGGATTTGCATTCTAAGGGGGGGGAGTCAGAAGACCCAGGGCTCAGAATGATTAATCTTTAAAGGTTAGTTGGCCCGGACAACCTCCAAATCCAACCGTATGGGGATTTATTTTTTCATGATATACTTAAGATAAACCCCAGGAGTTGTCTTGGTAAGTTTACTGACACTTGAAATCCATGGCAAACAGAAATTCACCATTGCTCTCCTGTGTTATCCTCCACGGTTTCCTGTGTTAACTTCCATCTGTCCAAACTAGGACAATAGCATCTCATTCTCTGCTGCAGAGTTTTATCTGGGCTGGAAACTGTCTGGATACTGACACACTGTCTGGGCTCATGCGTTAATTTAGGAGCTGGAGTAGAAAGTCGCCTTGCCAAGGATGGAGCCAACCATAGACGCAGCTCCCTCCGGCCCTTCCTTAAATTAACGAGGGCATCGGGCTTAAGGATGGGGAGTTAATTGCCCAGGAAAATAATGTAAGTCAATAGAAGGACTGGGCCTGAAAATCAGGTCTCAGATATGGAGGAAAGCAAACTCCCTATAAACAATTAATTAGCTTCATAGCTTCAGTGAGAGAGAACCTGCGTTCGAAGGTGAGTAGCCTTTTTCCAAGGCCTGCTCAATTCCGAATGGATCGCAACTCCATTGATTTTGCAGAATACCCTAAGCAGTTCTCCAGGGCGTGTGAGAGGTTTTCGTTTGTTTGTTTTCCGGTTCTCAGGCAAGAGTATTTTACGGGTATTCCGAAGGAAGGTGGTTTCTATTTATCCTAACAAAATATTTTTATGAGTCAAAAAGAAGCAAAAGGCAGCAAAGGAGAATTCTGTTCTGAGATTATAGATAGCATTTCAAGGGGCCGTATAAAAGGAAGGGTTAGTGGAGCCAGTAGATCAATGAAGACTGAGAAGGCAGCCCAGCCTCATCTTCGAAGAGCTGGGCTCTCAAGTCAGCATGTGAAGCAAAAATCAAGTTAGGTTAAAATATCCTTGAAAATGTTCTAGGCAGGTGGCATGGTACCTCAAAAGTCCAACAGGACCACTGTTTCCCCCTCCAATGACAGAGCAGGTTCCTATTTATTTATTTATTTTGGGGGGCAGGGATGAATATAGACAAAGTACTCTCAGAGTTACATTACATGAAAAGAAGTATAGTGTGTCTTTAAATGCAAATTATATGCATCCTTGTAGGATGATCTGTCTGTGAGGTGCAGGTGAGAGGTGACCTGCTGAGGAAACAGTCTCTTTGTCCCCCATCTCGCCCTCTCCTGGGCACTCCGCTCACTAAGGGGGATGGCGTGTGGAACCCTGCTCTCCGGATCTCCCACCCGTCTCACCTTCTCTTTCCATTCTCCTCTCCACCTCCCCAGAATGGGTCTAACTGAATTTGCCTAAATGCATGTAAGATATGGAAGAACTCAAAACCCAGGCTCCTGACTATGGCTGGGCTGACATTTCTCAGCACCTTGACTCCACTCTCCCCTCCTCTCTTTCTTCCACATGTATTTAGTTTGTGCCAATACGTACCAGGGACTATAGAAAGCACTGAAGTGAGCCAGACAGAGTCCTATCCCTGTGGAGTCTATAGAATCACAAAGAGAGTAAAGACAACAGTAACTGCTGATACATTCATCCTACGGAGAAGAAACAGAAGTCCAGTGCACTGTGGGATCATGTGCCTGACAACTCGCCACACCGGACTCGGGGCTGGGGGAACGGACTCATGCTGCTCGATACCTGTGAGACTTTAAGCTCATCACTTAAATGACTCAACCGTAGTTTTCTTAAACATTGCATTAGTAGGCTGTTGTGAGAGTTCCACTGAGTAGGGTATGTAGGAGTCCCTGGTAACCTATTAATCGAAACCTAAATTATTTGTGCTGTTGTCGACCATCTATCCTGTGTCCATATTGGTGCTGGGCTCTACCGGAAGTGCTTCAGAGGCAGAAGATCCAGACTTGCCTTTCTATGCTTGGGAAATCAGATTAGTTCAGGGCAATAATGAAGAGATTCTATTGGAGGACGCCAGCTATATAAGTTGCGTGAGTTCAATGAAGGAGGAATCCATCAAGGTGGTTGGAAATAGGTGACTGGATTTTGTGAGTTTATCAAGAGGGAAATGAATAACTTGGAGTATTACAGGAGGTGTAGGGCAGGAAAATGCTTTTCTTCTTCCCTTCTAGAGCCTTTGGCTGGCCTAATAATTAAATTGACATAGAACAGATTAATGGGAGAAAATCAAATTTAAATTTGTATATACAGAAGCCCATAGAAATGTGAGACTCAAAGAAGTGAAAAAAGCAGGCAGATTTTATGCCATTTAGACAAGAAAATAATACATGTGTGAAAAATTGACCAAAGGGGTTTGGATTTGGAGTAGCAAATTAGTAGAGAGATAACAAAGTTGGTTTATACAGCCTTTTCAGACCTAAATTCCCTCTCTCTCTATCTCTGTTGATAAGGAGGACTTCTAATGCCCTAACCCTTCACCAGGGAGATTTCGTAGTGTCAGGGGCACAGAGGAGGCCAGAGTGTCCTTGCACTGGCTATATCTTAGCTAACTTCAATTCAAAGTCATCAGTACACCGAAGTGGCATATTTTGGGGTGGCAGATTCTGCTCTCCTTTACAGGGGACATGAGATGTAATAGGTATGGGTATAGGGATGCTCTCACAGTGGACTAACTTATCGTGGGTATGGCCGGAATGACCTCAGAGTCAGCTGAGCAAACTACTGTGGGGCCAGAGTGTCTGGGTTTCCACTTCGATGATATTTCTTCCCACAAGTCTAAAACAACAAAATGTCCAGCTTCCAATTATAGACCCTTAAGAGAATGTTGTGTGACTCTAGTGTCCCTGGTAGTAAATGTGTATGAGAATGTTTTCTCTACTGACCTCCAACCATTAGTTCTGAAGTCACAAGAAAGAAATCGATTGCTTCTTTCTGGGACAGCCACGACTCTGAAGATAGGTTCTGTGTGTCCTTCCCTTCTCATTTCTTGTTTGTTTTCTCTCTTACAAATTCCCTTACTGTTCCATAATTCTGCACTTCCAAAAGTAGGTGGAAACAGTTTTCGAGATTCTTTTATGAGTTCTATATAGCAAGTAAGTTTTCTTAAGGTAAAATGATTCTTCCCTTCTGATCACCAAATTCCTTCACTTCCAGCCAAGGTGTAACTTTGGTGGTCACTGGGATGGAGCTTTACAGGCTCACTCATCTGCGAACGTGTTCAAAATTCGTCCTTAAGTATTAGTATTTTCTTACTTCTCCCAGTAAACATTTTCTGGACCACACAGTAGAGCATGTAATTGTATGCCATCATGGATTGTATTCTAAAAGATTGCTTGGTTATTTCTTTATTTTCGAAGATAGTTCAAAGCTAAATCCTATATGATCTTTGTATTTCCAACTGAAAATGTATAACAGAGAATGAGGTATATGTCTTTTTATCTTTCATTGCTTAACATTTTGATAGGCGCTGTGTTAAAATCTCTTGATTGATCAAATATTTGAGAGATATTGAACTATAAATAAATATCAACTGAAGGAATGATTGAAGTTGCTCAAAAGACATGAGCGGTTCAGCATGCTATGATCTCGGATATCTCCATATTGGACTAAAGGCAAACGGTGATTATCTTTGGGAATGTGTCTGCCCTAGAATGGGACAGTGCGAGCTTGAATCCCAACTCTGTCACTTTATGGCTGGGATGTTGGCTCTCTCAAAAAGTGGACAATAATGGTAACTGCCTCCCGGAGGTGTGCAGATTAAATTAAACAATGCACATAAAGGAGTTTGCACAGCTTAGACTATTATTAGCACTAATTAACTGTTAATTCTCGTTATCTTTGGAGTGTCCCATGTAGGATGACTTTATTTTTAATGCCTAATTTGGTAGGGGGATTTTTCAACCCATTATTTTCAGAAGGAGCCATCAATGCATTATGGTTCAGTTCAGGCATTTCCCCCTGAGGATCATTACAGTGGAGGACAAGGCCTCTGTGGTCTTAATTATTACCTGTCCTGCACATTTCAGCTAAATTAGAGCATTGCGTGGAAATCGCTAAAGGCAAATGGCCTGGAATTCCATGCCTTTGGGCAGCTGTCTCCTCCTTATAATTGAGGGCTTAACACTCCCTTGCTTATTGCAGGGTGAACCAGGAGCTCACTGACTTTGATTCCTTACTTGAGTTTCAAGCTCTAATCAATCAATATTTGCTGGACCAGGAAGCCGACCACCCATCCCGTGGATTGTGGGCCTAAATTGCTTCCTCCCCTTGGAGTTGCACTTCCTCAGTGCGGCAGTCCTCAAGACTTGCCGCGTGAAAATCTGCAGGCCTATCAGCTTGAAGAAATGTTGTCTTTTTTTAATTTTAAGCCACAGAGGTATCTGACTGAAACAGCTCTTGGGCGAACTACTGGCCAGGAAAAGAAAATAGTCTCTATTCAAGGGGTCCCTTTAATAGCAGCTGTATTTACTGGGGGGAGTTGGTGGCTCTTTTGTTCAGTAAGAGTTATCGTAGGGCTCAAGTGGCTCAGAAATCCCACCCAAGCACAGTGCTTTTGTTCACCCCACGGGTGCCCTGCTTCGAAATTTATCCTGAACCCACAACTTCTCTCTGTCTTCGCGGCGCCTCTTCCAGGCCGCCATTTTCTCTCGTCTTAAGGTGCCACAGTCACCTGTTCCCCAACTTCCTCTAAACAGCTCATTCTTCACACAGCAGCCAAAAGATCCATAATAAAAAAGAAAACTAGCACAGAAACACTGATAGCGGCGGCTGTCCCTGATACAGCAGTTACTAGGCACTGGGTCCTATTTGTTTGTTTGTTTAAAATAGCTTTATTGAGATTTAAACTGCTCATATCATAAAATTTACCCCTGGCGTCCTCAGATGAGTCTGTTTCAAAAATGTAAACTCATTGAGTGACAAATGCTGTTTGTGGTGGGGCGTACACAGTTCATGGGGCCCTGGGTGCCCAGAGGGAATGAATGGATTCTTCTCTGTGGAATTACCTCGGGAGCCACTGACAGTGGCTGCGGAGCCAGTCCCGCCAGGCAGTTTCTTTCTGTGTCTCCCTCTGTGAGGGAGGGGAGCTGGAGGCCTGGCCGGGGAGTCCGGGCCCCAGTGAGACTTCTTTGTATTTCAGTTAGAGAAGCCCACAAGTCACTCGGTCTATTAACTTGTGTGGAAATGCTTCTGTGGCTTAGACCAGCCATTCATTGAAGGCACAGTCTTGATTTTATGCTTAGAAGATATACAGATAGTAACAGCTTTGGAGAGCAGAAATATATTTGTTTATTGACTTTAAGGAAAAGGATTTGAAAAAAACAACAGAAAAAGTAGTGCTGTGTTTTTCAGATTAGATTAGGAAGGATCGCCCCTGGACAAATGTTGGGTTCATTTAAAATGTAAATGAGCTTCCACCATCATTCACTCTGAGCCCTCCCAGCCTCCATTATGTGAAATCAAATGGGTTTTTATATTGAGAAGCTGTTCTGCTCACAGCGGGCTATTCCTTCCCCACACACTGACAGTTGTCCTGCTTCAAGTTCTCTCTGGCTTCCTGTCAGAGAGGAGGCCTATTCTGCCTGGTGTAACCAGGGCCAGCTCAGTAGGGGGGGCACAGTCACACCTGCACGATTCCTATCTGCGGCTGTCAGTGAATCTTCGAGTGCCTCCCTCTGAGGGAGCCGAGGGAGCCTGAGGTAAAAAGGTCAGCAAAGAGAGTGCCCCAGTGAGGGATAGACAGTTAAAAAGTGACGGTTCCTGGGGTCATGGCTTCAGGGGACCTGGCTAGCGATTCACGTGAGAAGCAATGGGTTGGACTTGACAGTGAGTGATGGCAACGTGAGGTGGGGGCAGCACAGCGAGGAAGAAAGAGCAGCAAAATTCCAAGTGTGGAAACTGGGTGCGAGCCTCAGTTCAGAACCGCCGCCTGTGGAATCTGTGCAAGTCTTTCTACTCGTAGGTCCTCAGTTGGTTTTCCGGTCTGTCGCGTGTGTGGTTTCGATGAGCTGACTTCCAAGGCTGCTTCCAGCTTTATCGCTCTGCCGGACAGGCAGGATCATGCATTTCAGTTTCCACTTAGTGACGTGTTTATGGCGTCATCCAAGGCCTTTTATTGTAGGTTTCCACATCCCTTGTATGTACATGAAGTTTGTTGTCTGTGAAAAAACTTTAAGATGTCTCAGCACCTTTATTTGTCATCTGTGGTCTATAAAACAGAGGTATGTAAGGTAGACGGAGTGGTTATTAGCTGAGACCTGGATGTGCGTGAAATTGACCAGTGCTTCAAGTCAAGGGATTAAGGAAGAAGCACCGCCTAGGAGAAGGGGGTGATTACCTGGGTGACCTTGGAAGGGTCCTTCCACCCCTTTGAGATGCACAGTGGTGATGTTTGCTCTGCCTGCAAGCAGAGGGCACAAACAGGTTATCATTTTAGGGCATCTGAAATGCCAAATTCCATGTTGCGGAATGCATGTAGTTGCTGTGAAGAATCGAATTTCATCCCTGGATGTCTCTTGCTTTTAACTGAAGTCATCCCCATAACTGTCTGTTCAGTATACCCAGCGAGGCAGAAAGGCGCAGTGACTGAGTCTAAATCCCTGAGTTTAAATCCCGACCATGTCACCTGCCAGCTCTTTAACCTCGCATCTCTCCGGGCCCCATTTCCATCCTTCTAGAACAGGAGCCACAATAATAATAAATGCATGAGTTGTCCTAAGAGTAAACGGAAATCCTTCATGTACATACTTATCTCAGGATCCAGCGCAGAGTAAGAATAAGAGTAAAAAAGAAATGCTGTTCTTATTCTCACATATTTTAGAGCCAACCTTAGGTGCCACCTTCTCAATTAAGGCACTTTTTACTGCTTTGACCCATAAAGATCTATTCAGTCTTAAATGATAGCAATTAATATTTTTACAGCCTAATTTAGCTCTTACCTACACACTATCTTGGAATAGCGCTAACGGCAAAACTTCCGAATCATGTAATAAGCTCCCTGGTGAAAGAGGAAGCGCCTGAGAGAAGCTAGAGTCATGGTCAAAGCAAAGCAGCTAATAAATCGCTTAGTCCTTATTTCCTGGCTCCAAGGCCACTCTGTCCCCCACTGTTTCTCAGAACATTCCTTTACTTTGTAACCTGAAGTCTGGTTGTGTTTTCTCACAGATGGTACTAAGAAGGCACTTCTTTTGGCATTTGGTAACCAGGCTCGAGAGACACCACTTCCAAACTGACTTGTGCTGGAAATGTGGGCATGGGGGTTCCCTTCTCTGAGCCTCAGTTTACCTTTAAAACAGGACGGTAGTGGCAGTGACGAGTAAGAGCCCAGGTGCTGCAGCTAAGTGGAGCTGGCCCTGTCCTGGTGTTGCCTCCCACCGTGTGGCACTGAGCGAGTTACGGGCCCTCTCTAAGCTCGTTTCTTCTGAGCTTTGGTAAGATATTGAGCCCGCATCCCATGAGGATTCAGTGAAATTGTACATGTAAAGCACTTGCCACAGTGGTTGTATTTTTTTTAGCGGTGTTACCCTAAGAACAATATTATTATCTCCAGTAGCTTTTATCACACAATGGGGATGAACATAGGCTATGGAGTCGGACCCCACTTGGATTTCAGTACCAAGTCCATTTCTTACTAGCTGTGTGACTCTGGGTTACTCATTTGTAGAATGGGGGGTGTGATGATGCCTACTTTACAAGGCTGGTATGAGGATTAAATGAGGTGTTTTAAGTGTTTTGTGCATTGCACAGTATGTGAGTATTCAAAAATTAGCTGATATAAAGTATAATGACAACACCTACTAAGCTTTAACTTCTGTGATCTCCGGGTGCTAGAATGGAGGCTCTGGGCGGAAACTGAGTTCCTGCGGCAGAACTTGGCAAAGCCATCTGTGGGTAGGTGTGGAGCGAATACCCTCAGACGCAGCCGGCCACACGTCCGTCTGCAGCCAGTGCAGTGGCCTTTGGAAAGAAAAAAACACCAAATGGGATGTGGAGGCTTTTGGCCTCCTTCCCCGGGACCTGTTTCCTGGCACTGATGCTCAGACCTTTGCAGACCAGCTGGCTAAATGAAGCTTGGCCGGCTCTGCCCACCCCGCTCCTCACATTAGTGAGCGGAGGGAAATGCACAAGAGGGCATCTGCGAGGAGATGCAATGAAGCCGGAGACTCTGCAGTCAATAATGAAATGCAACATTGACGAGGGCTTGCTGGAGGGAATAAAGGAGCCCAGGATGCAATGGCCAGTAAGAGTAAGTGCTCTTTGCAACAAAGTACTTCCCTTTTATTGCAGGGGGCCTCTGATTAGATGCATTTTAACAAAACCCTCAGGTGCATCACAGTAATGTTTGGAAAGCACAAGACTAAAGAATTTCTAAGGCCCCTTTCCATTATAACTTTTTTAGGACTACAAGGGCTTAGAAAAGTAAGAAACAAAAACCAAAGAGCATCAGTGATATTGCCATTTTATTCTCTCAGCAAAAGGAGCAGTACTGACCCTGTTAGGCGGCGGCCAGGAAGGGGCGGCCAGGAAGGAGCAGCCAGAGCGGAAATAAAGCAGCACCCTGCCCATCACAGTCTCACAAAGAAGTTAAAACGGGAGGCTGGGAACAAAAGGGAGACAGGTCTCACCAATTAATTCAGCAGTCCTGAGCCTGTTCCGATAAGGCTGCCAGGTGTTCCAAAAATCACAAGAAACACCATGGCAGCGCAGGAGGCGGGGAGCCCTGTAATACCTGTATGTATTCTTTCCACTATCCAGGAAAGAAAGCCTTTGAAACTGTGTATTAATCCCAAGGTCTGGGAAGGGGAGGAGGAGGGGAATCTATAAGGGGGCTCCAAGCATAAAACCCCTAAAACCCCAACAGCTGGGACACTCCGACCGGCTGGGTGTCCCAACTCAGACCCGCTTGCAGCTTCGTGCTCAAGTGTATTTCCTAAACTTACTATCTCATTTCCTCTATACGTGTTGCCTCTCACCGGAATTCTTCTCTTGCAAGCAAGGCAAGAACTGAGGAGGGGGAGTTCTCTGCCCCGCCTCTCCCCAGTAACACCCCCTATCTGTGGCATAGACTGCAGTGCTTCCTACTGACGCAGTCAACAGATTTTCTTTTTGGTTAGTTGAAAACTAGGGAGGCGAAAATGTCAAGGGACACAAGATTACTTATTGTTACTTAGTGATCTTATACTTCTGTTGTGGTTTCCAGCCACATCCTTTTCTGCTTCCCTGGATATTCTCATCCATCAGCTACTCAAGGTTGCTTTCAAGAATTCTATTAGAAACAAGCTAGGAAAAGGAAGGTGACCCACCAAAGGCAGTGCTGAAATGACAGGAGTAATGGATGGCAACAATACCCCAGAAGGAGCCCCCAGATATGCAAAGGATTTAGTTAAATGAAGCCTAGAACAGTACGCGATATTTTGACTGATTTATTACATGGTTGAATAGATACCGGAAACGGAGTTACTTTAGTCGTATGTTTAAAATACTTATCCCTCTTCGTAGCCCACTACCTGGAGACAATGGGGCCTATTGCCAGGGAATTTATTCTCTCTTTAATCTTTCCAACAAATGTGTATGGAGCATCTATTAGGTGTTAGGCATTGTACTGTGAAAAAGAACAGGGATTTCATTTTTTAAAATAGCTTTATCAATATATAATCCATATATTTAAAGTGTTGGATTTAATCTTCTTAAATTTGTTGAGGCTAGTTTCGTGTCCCAACCTATGGCCTTGAAACCTATATCATCTTCTTAACCACTGTTGCCCCAATAAATTTAATTAAAAATTTAAAAAATAAAGTGTAGAATTCAATGGCTTTTAGTATATTTAGCAATATATGTAACTATCACCACAGTCAAATTTAGAATAATGTCACCACCTCAAAATGCAGTCACATACAAGTTAGACATTGCTCCCCGCTCTCTGCCAGCCCCGAGCAATAACTGGTCTACTTTTCGTCTGTGCAGATTTATCCCTTTGGACATTTCACACGAATGGAACCATGTGATATGTGTTCTTTTATGACCAGCTCTTTTCACTTAGCATAATGTTTTCACAGTTCTTTCACATCATAATGTGCATCAGCACTTCATTCCTTTTTAAGGTTAAAAAAAAGTTCGTTATCTGTTTATATCACATTTTGCTTATCCACTCACAGCGGATGGAAACTAGGCTGGCCGCATTAATAACACTTTTGCATACAAGTTTCCTGGGTGGACATATGCTTTCATTTCCCTGGGGTACATAACTAGCAGAATTCCTGGGTCATATGGTAACTCTATGTTTCATCCCTCGAAGAACTATCATACTATTTTTCCCAAAGTGATGGCATGAAACTGCACTCTTGGTGAACTTAAAGAAATAGAGTCAAATCGGAGGTGGCAGCAGGTGGGTGTCTGACAATATGTAGTCTGTCTCTCGTCACCCATCTACTTCATTCTTCCCACCTCCATCTGTTTAGGCTCCTCAGACCATCTCTTTCAAAATGTTATTTCTCTGCACAAGAATCTAGTATGGAAATCCAATGACTGGTATGATTAAACCCTCTGGGATATGATAAAAGCAAGGCCCCCATATTATGACATAAACAAAGCACAGTGGTTTGGACATAGAAATTAACATTAAAAAGACTTGGGTTTTAATTCAATCTTGAAACTATTTGCCTTATGATCTTGTCTATATAATTAATTTATTTATGCCTCAGTTGTCTTGTCTCTTAAATAGATTGCTATAAAGATTTTAGTACAGAATGTTTAGTACAGTTTCCGGCACATTATAGCTACTCAGTGGGTAGTGACAATATAATAGCAATATAAAATAATAAGTTGTATTTCTATAAATGAGCTGCAAACATTTAGGAAATGAAATTAAAATGTAAAATTTACAAGAGCATAAAAGACACCCATAAAATCTAGGGATTAATTTAACAAAAAGATCTGTGAGACCCCTTTGCTAACAGCTCTAAAATGTCCCTAAGAGATTTAAAGAAGACCTAAATTGATGAAGATAACATGTTAATGAACTGGCAGCTTGAATATTATTTTGATTAAACACAATCTCGAACAAAACTTCAAGATTTTTTTTGGTGGAAACATTTACTTTAAAATTTGTATTAAAATACAAAGCACATACGGCATTCAAAGACATCTTGGGAAAGAACACAGTCCGGAGAGCTATGTTACTTGATATGAAGATTTATAAGTTATAATAATCAAGACAGTATCATATTAACACAGGGATATACACACTGATCAATGGGGCAGAGTAGAGTTCAGAAATAGGTCAACACACATATAATTAATCTCAATAAATGCTCAATGGCAATTCAATGAGAAGAGGAAAATCTTTTAATAAATAATGCTGGAATAACTGCATAAACATATGGGAAAAAATGAATCTCTACCCCAACTTCACACCATTCACAAAATTACTTTAGATACATTATAGACCTAACATAAAAGCTAAAACTTTGAAGCTTTTGAAATAAACATAGAATGATATATTTATGATCATTGGGTAGGCAGAGGATTTTGGAGATGAAAGAAAAAGCAATAACTAAAAAAAGTGATAGATTTTCATAACAAAATCCATGTTCATTGAAGGAAAATAAAAGGGTGTAGCTATAATTTGGGAAAAAATATTTGCTGAGAACATTTTACAGTGAACTTGATCCAGAATACATAAAGAACAGGCCAAAAATACAAAGACAAGCAATACAATTAGGCAAAAGATTTGGACTCTTCACAAGAAAGGATATTCAGGTGAATATGCCCCTGAAAAAGTAATTAATGCCAGCAGTTATCAGAGAAATGCAAATTAAAACCGCAATGTAATACCATTTCACTGCGGCAACACCAAATGCCGGTGGGAGGGGCGAAGGGGAGGAGCCAGAGCCCTCCTGTTGCTCACGGAGGTGTTTCTATAATGGAACATCCCCTTTCGAAAACAGCTTAGTAGTTGCTCCTAAAATTAAACACACTCCTATGTCTACTGACCCAGAAATTCCACCTCTAAGGATTTACTCAAGAGAAATGAACATATATTTTCACAAAAAAGATTTGAATAAGGTTTATAGCAGCTTTATTACTATATAGCCAAAAAAGCTCTACTAATAATAGCCAAATGACCATAAACAGGAAATGAGTGAACAAATTGTGGCATATTCATATAAAAGAAACCCTCCTCAGCTCCATAAAGGCAACAAGCTACTGATACTGGGCAAAATATGGATGAATTTCAAAAAAAAAAATTACGTTGAGCAAGCCAGTAAGAAAAAATGAGAACACACCATCTGATTTTATGTGAAGTTCTAGTTCATGGCGAATCAGAACCATAACGTAGGAGGGGTGGAATGACTGGAAGGGGAGATGGGGGAATTTTCTACACATTGATCGCAGTGCTGGCTATATGGGCATATCCATTCGCCAAACTCATGTAACTGTACGCTGAAATCTGGGCCTGTCTCTTCAGTTACATTTTACCTCAAATAAAGAGACAGATTTAAATTCGTCCTCGGAAATTTATTAGCTTTATGTACTTGGCAATATAATTGATCTCTCTGCATCAGCGTCTTTATTTCTTTAATGGATCATTACAGGATATAAAGAGAAATATATGTTAAGGCTTAGCTATTTTTGGCACATTATAGACACTAAGACACACTGCAGCATCAACGCAACTAAATTTCCAACTAGTCAGATATTTGCTGTAATCAAAGAAGAATCCTGACACCTTTTGCACATTCCCCTGTGCATTTTCTCTGTGCACTTCGTTCTGGGTGTCCTCTAGCTTGGCACCTAGGTTACTCACTGGTAATTAAGGCAGCACTTGCAGCCGGCCGAATGCTGAGAAGATCTTGAACAAACCCTTTTACTTCTTTCAGCTTTAGTTTCTCATCTTGTTTTCTCATGCCTGGCTGTATGTTAGAATCACTTAGTGAGATTTTAAAATTACACTGATGCTTGGTTCTCACTTCTGTGGATGCTCATCTAATGGACCTGGTATAGAGCCTGGGCATTGGTATTTTTTAAAAGCTGGGGGAACATTTCTACACATTTTTCAGGGATTTAAACGGTGTCAGAGCTGAAAGCCGCTGGGTCAGGTGATCTTTAAAGACCCTTTCAGCTGAAATGGGAGTCTACAAGCTGAACACAGTCGGTGTTTTGGTTAAGCCACATTTTTTATTATCGTTCTTTGTGAGGCAGTGGTTGTCGAATTACAGCGTGCTTAGGTAGGGCACAGTTTCCACCTGGATATCAGCACTAGGCTTCCTACTGCCTCACACCCAGCCTTTTCACCTCGTTTTTAAAAGTATTTAGACTTTCTTATATATGGCTTTATTTGTAGTCTTTGGTTCTAAATATATTCAGTAGCTACTATAAGGAAAGGATTTTCTTTCTATTTTTTTAGCCATTGTTACTTTTATTGTCTGCTTCTCTGAATGGAAGCCACGATCTAACTCATGTGGAAAGGCAGACAGACTGTGGTAGTGAATTCTGAATACAATCTTTCATCCTGCGCTGCTCAGAGACCACAAGTTGGCTGGAAAATTGTCCCACGCAGCTATTGTGTCTACTTGCTGTATCAGCAAAGTAAGGCAAAGGAAATCTGATATAAAACCTTCTGAAATGCAGAAAGATTTATTTTCCTTAAATCTGGAAATTGCAGAACAGATAAAAAATAGCTTTATTCTTTTCTCTCCATGTAAAATAAGGTATTCAGCCGGGGTGGAGGAGATGAGATCACTAGCGGCATTACAAATAGCTTGATGAGGTGGACTGATTTTGCAAGGATAGTGATTTCAAATTCATAAAGAGTGAAAAGAATGGGATTATGGGATTGCTCCTGAAGCCCCTTTCAGTTCCAAGGAGCTGGGCTAATGTTCCCCACCTGTGACAAATAATTTGCTATTGTCCAAATTTTCTGAATGGTTGACAGTACAATCTGTGGCTCAGAAACTCAGAGGTCGGTCTAGAAGGGGCATTTTTTTGCTCTTATGTGGGGAGAAATAAAAGAGTAAATCTGTGATGATGGAAGTAGGTGACATAGGATCTTAACCGTTGTGCCCATTCAGTAAGGTGACATGCTTCCACTCTCCTTAATTTTGATTTTTAAAAAATTGGCAGCTTTTTGACAGGAAAAAACCTCACTCCTTTTCCCTCCTCATGACTTCTTGTGCTTGGGGTTGGGGGGCGGGAAGCATGCCAAATCTTTCAAACCCATACCTAGTAAAGATAAAAAGACATCTGAGAATGTATATGATTCTGAGTTGGTTAAATGCATGATTTTTAAAAGTCCCCTCTGGCCACCTGATGTGAGGCATTTACAGAGATTTGTAAATGTACTTCTTGAACAGATTAGGTATTAGGGGATGCTCACTACTTCACAGACATCATTGTTTTAAAAGTTTTAGGACAGGTTTTGGAATTTCCACCAAGCAGTCGTATACTGCCCTCTACAACCATCTAAAAAAGCCTAATCCCTCTTTAATATGAAAGAACTTTTCGGTATCAGGTAAAACATCGTAACTGTCTTCCAGGACTTAAATCTTCCTCTAAGCAAGGCAAGAAAGAAGTAAATAGCTGTTACTTAACACAGACTTAGATTGCATAAGGTTTGTTTCTTTTTTTTCTTTTTTTGGCAGCCTCATTTTTTTCTGTTCAGTGAACTCAATCTCTGTGGCTGGTTAATTCTGTCACTCGAGAGTGTGATTCAAATGGAGCCAGGCTGAGTGCCAAGCTGTCCCAGGTTCGAATCCATAGCCCTCTTTCTTGCCAGTCATCAGCCCACAGATGTCAAGTTATAAGAGAGATTGAGACATGTTTGGCGAATCCCATCCCTCCCAAAGCAAACTTGGGGCCACGGGAACAATCAGCTGGTTTTAGCAGTATGGGATATAGTTCTGGGTCTGCTCTGAATGGCTGAGTGACCTTGGATAAGTTTTCTAAGTTGTAAAGATTAAATTGACAGTGTACTCTCCTTACCTATGTTCAGTATTAAGCATGCTGTTCTTTTAGGAAGTTGTGTACATTATTACAGTTTTGGGCTGGTAGAACTGTGAAACCTTTTGAGCATTAAGTGTTAAAATTTCAACTGCCCTTTCCTTTTCTTCTCCACTGAATTTTTTTGAGCATGGAAAGTCACTTTCTTTAATGGTCCTGTGACTTTTGGACACGCGTTTCATCTCCACTGCATTGTAAGCACACAGAAGTACTCTACTGGTCATCGAATTCTGTTACGTTTAGTAATAAACATGGGGATGGGTAGAGTAAAAAATAAAGGCTGCAATTGTAAAATCCTGTTGTAAGCTAAAGGATAATAATCTAAGACCTTAGGCTATTAAGCTGTTCTAACCATTTAGCACTGCGCTAGGAGGTCCTCACCAAGGTGCTCAAACCCAGAAGAATGTCGTCAAGCAGTGACATTATCTTTGACTCCTCACTTCTCACTCTTCATTTTTGGGCAAGGTCACACATTTGGTTAGTGGTTGCTGACCTTCCGGAAGCCAGGTGGGTGTTCAGACACTCCCTGTGCACGCCCGCACCCTTCTTCCTGCCTGCGGCGCACGCACCCACGGGCTAGAGCTCTCGCCCGTGTCCAGCCCGGCCCTGGCAGCCGCCCTTCTCCGTGCTGCTTTACAGCCGGCCTCTACCAGCTGGTAGCCGGCACGGGAATGCAGCGTCCTCATTTTAGCTCAAGACCTAGAGCTAGATTACCGGGGTTCAAGTTCAAGCCCTGCCTCTTCCTTGGCATGGTATTTATGATGTTATGCATAATAGGTTCTCAGCACAATTTCTCCGTGTCTTCATTTCATCACCCACAAAATGGATATAATAATAGTACCCACTTCATAGATTAATGAGATAATGTGAAGATTTGGAAAAGCGTCTACACATAGTTCTTAATAAATGGTGGCTCTTGATTGAGCTCCATGGCTCCTTCCTTTGTGCAGTTCCACCTTCAAATATATAATTGAGAGCCTATTTAATCACTCAAGGCAGGATACGGGCAGTAGGTGATATAGCTGATAATTACAGATGTTAAGTGTGTGCTTGTATTTTGGGTCACTGTTGATTCGTATGTGCATTTGGGGAGATGACTCTCATAGGATTACGATTTATGTTTCTAAAACTTACTATTTTAGCTAGCATTTGAATAGGACCAAAACGGGCACCAGTCCGGCTAACGAAAGCACTCAGCCATTTGCCTGAGTTTCTTCCATCTTCAATTCTAGTTTTAGAAGTACAGAAAAATTACCAGTCACTTTAGGAAGCAAGAGTCAGTCATGCTGACCTTTCTGTTGGCATTTTGTTCGGTCTTTCTGATTAACTTGTGGTCAGCTAGCTTCTGTCCTTGCGTCTGTCTTCAAAGTAGGTGTGTGCTCTGTTTCTGCACTTATTTCTGGCAGTGTTGCGAGATGCTATTGCCGCTCTCATGGGCGAAAGGAAACACATGGGCGGGGGAGCGTGTGTGTGTGCGCATGTGTGTGAGTGAGATCTGTGGCAGCATATTTATGTTGTGCCTGGACACAGGAGTTGTACCTACTGAGGAAGATGAGGAGACTGTATTTATCCAGTGCCCCGTGGGTTGGGGAAATGTGGACCTATGTGTGTCTATGTATGTTTGCACATGTGCCCCTTTGAGAATATAAAGAACAGCCACTCCTCAAGTTGATATTTTCTTTAAACTCAGCCCATTCCATGTTATTGTACATTTTCTTTCTCCCTGTGTCTCTTCTTTTCTAGTTCTTCTCTATCACTTTTCCTTCCTTGTCTCCACAAAGTTCACCCTCCCAGGTGGTACCCCCACTCATCAGTTTGCACTGTACCCACTTAGAGCTGAGAGCCTCCTTGTATTTCCCTGGAGGGGCTTCCCATGTGGGGTCCACCTAGTTTCCCAGTGGCTCTATGCACGACAGCTTGTGTTTGCCCAGCGCATGTACCACTTCAGGGCGTCCTGGGTAAAACACCCTGAAAACTGGAATTTCGGCTCTTCCGCTCCTTGATAAAGCATTCCCTCTCTGCCAGTCCCGGCTAGGAAGGTAGGTATAATTATGCACCTGTAATGGCGGGGGATTTGAGACCCGTAGTTGTCGAATCAGGACTGGACCCCGGTGCTCTTTTCACAAAGTCTTATCTGTGGAGGGTGGGGGAGGAGGGAGTGTTCAGACCAGGCACAGCTGGGGGCGGGGTTGTCTGTCAGTTAAATACTCCCAGGATATTAATTCACTTCTAAGTCCCAACATGGTTGAGACTTGGCCCAACACAGGCCGCAATAGAGATCTGTTGATCAACTGACATTGTGACAGGGCTTGAGTGAGGTGTGTATCGTTTCCCTTCTTAGTGGCATTCCTTGGAGAATTAAGCTCTGGGTGAAGGAGTCTTCCTTACTTCATACTTAGCACCCGTGTTGACAGTGTGCCTGGCGAAATTAATAGTAATATTAATCATTATGGCAGGTTGTGAACAAAATCTGTCAACATCACGAAAGATTCATGCTTTCTGCAGCCCTTGTGTTCTGTTTGCAGTTCTAATAATTAAGCATCTCAGAGCTCTGTTAGAGAAATAACAACTGAGTTTATTAATGATAACAAGTATGAATATAAAATTATACAAGGTAACATTTACATAACGCAAGTAACGGAATTAATTACAAACTTAGAGAGGGGAGAGGGTTCTGGCTTGTCAGCGAACTCTAAGCCTACAACATTCGCATTCAGAAAGTTTTGAGTGTGTTTTCTGGCAATGACATTGACCTACCATGTCCATGGCAGGAGGACTACAGCTTGGGAATCTACAGGATATAGGCTTAAATGTGATTGCTTTACATCTCACTTCCAGGGTGACAAGTGCCTGAGATATGTAAAGCCCTTTGCATTCATATATATATATTTTTTTTAAATTTTTTTTTTGCCTGTACATGATATCATTTAAGCCTTAAAACCACATGAGGGAAGAGAAGGCAGGTTTGATTGTTGAGGCCATGAAGTTACACACGCCAATGGACACCCGTGAAGACATTATGTCAGCTCTCAAACACTCCCCCTACAATGGGAACAGATTCACCTCCTCCTGGGTCACAGACGGGGGCCTCAGGCGTGGTATCCGAAATCAGTGTATACCCCCTTTGCGTGCCTCTTGGGCCAGGGGAGACAGCTCTGACTCGCTGCCCACCAGATCATTGGCTGGCAGTTAGACACGGAAAGGAGAACGGCCGCTGAGCACCAGTCTTTCCCGGTGGTTGGACCTGTCCCATGAAAACTTGGGTTACTTTGTCCTCCGCCATGAGAAGAGGAGGGAAAAAAAGATGGCAAGAGAGAAGAGAAAGAAGCAGACTGACAGAAAGAATAGTGGAGGGAAATAGGCACTCGCTCTCAGGCCTGCAATGCGTTTTCTTGGCTCCCGTAGCCACTACTTGGGAGAC
Source organism: Mormoops blainvillei (assembly GCA_004026545.1). Taxonomy (NCBI): domain Eukaryota; kingdom Metazoa; phylum Chordata; class Mammalia; order Chiroptera; family Mormoopidae; genus Mormoops; species Mormoops blainvillei. The sequence continues at coordinate 66,189 of PVJD01008880.1, forward strand.
CCCATTGTGTTCCTGCCCTTGGCTTCCACGAACTGCCCATGGATCCTTGAAATAAACCACTTGCCATCTGTTTGTGGTTAAGGGAGCGTTAGTGTGTGTTTATTGTTAATAAACAGAGTCTCAGCTAAGATAAATAATTCTCCTAAGTCACAAAGCAAGTAAGCGACACAGAGTGAGTGAGTACTCAGGCTTCCTGAGCACCTCTCTGCAGTCTTCTGTAGCTCCAAGGCTGCTGCCCGAGTCCCCAGTCCTCACCCTGCAGTCGCGAGCAGGGAGCCCACCTCAGCGTTCCCAGGTCTGAGGTTGGAGCGAGAGCGTTCTGCTTGGCTTCTCGCACGTCCAGATGTTCTCTGTCAGGACGTGCCGCGAGCCATTCAGGTTCTACAGGATGGAGCTGCAGCTAGCTGCCACGCCCCTCGCTCGCCATCTTTACTGGTGTCACTTGCACCTCGCCGCCTTTGGCAGTGCTTTTGACGTTAGTGGCGTTAGCCCGAGCACAAATCAGGTAACATCTGCTGAGGAGCAGGGGGGGAAAAATCACAAACACATTTAAAAAGGGAAACAAAATCCGGGTGACATCCAGGCTGTCTTTTTTGATAGTCTCTGTTTCTGGCCTTGTGTTTAGGATAGATGGCTCCATGTTTTAGTGTTCCGGATTTAACTGTTTCAAAGGCCGTCTGTAGCGTTTATCACAGAGGAGACTCGTAACATTAAGCGGCTATGGCAGAACATAGGTTATAACCAGGCTAGCCACCTGGTCCCATTTGTCCGGGATGGTCTCAGTATATAGCTGTTGTCCTAGCAAAAATTTTAGGAGGGCTCCTTTCCCTCTCAGACAGGCCATGCCTCGGATGACAGGTTATTTGATCGCCCTGGTCATTGTCCCCATTTGACACACCACCCATCAGTGATATTTACTGAGCTCCTACAAGGCAGGATCACAGGTGGTGAGCTGTGTGTGTCAGTATTTGGGGTTACAGAAAGAGCGAAAAAGAAGTATAGCTCTAGGAGATGAAAACTTCCTAATGGTGGGACTGGAGAGAGTCTGGGAGCAGATAACCTGGGTTTGCATCCCAGCTCTACCATTTGCTAGCAGGGTGATTAAGAGACAATTAACTCCTCTTCACAAGCCTCTAGTTTCTCAACTATACCTGTGGATGATAACAGTATCTTTCTTCTGGGGTGTTGTGAGGTAGTTGTATGTGGAAGGTAATTTACACGGTGCCTAGTGGAAACTAAGGACTCCGTAAGTGAGAGCTAAGGTAGGATTCATAGCAGCAGGTCCTTCCTGGATTAAAAATCTTTGGAATCAGCCCTTGTGTCTGTCATGCCAACTCCGTGACATGTTAGATAGGGCTAATCATAGAATCCCAGTGCCGTAAGACTGTGCCCTTACCCAGCACCATCCCCACCACTCCGTGGTGGATGGTTGGTAGGTAAACAACAGTCCTCGGAATCATTCATTACATTTCTTCTGCACATTTTCAAACAGAGTTGTGACAGCAAGGCAAACTGCATGCCGTGGGCTTAGGAGAACAGATGGTGTCAGGAAAATCTAATGTGTGATGGAAAAACATGGTGCGTTTCCTTCCAGCAGAGGGACGGGCAGGAACGGTGTGTGCTAAATAATTCTTCCTTCCAGGTGGGGGTGGGTGGAAGAGAAGTGGGTAGTGGGGTGCCAACAGCACGCTCCTTCACGGAAGAGGTCTTGACTGCTGCCCGTCTAGAATTTCCTCCCTGGACCTGGAAAGGGACTAAATTGTGTTAAATGCTATTTAAACATATTTTTCTTAGACATGTACTCAGGACCCTTTCCATAAGTTGATTGAGAAGTTTGGG
>PVJD01008881.1:0-68073 GCA_004026545.1 Mormoops blainvillei
TCTCATTGTATTGATTAGTACTAATTCAATTTGTAACTTAATTATTAGAGTTTAGTAAAGACTGAGTAATAAATGATATAAACCATTATATATATAAACACAATACTGTAGAAATATCAGTTCTTTTCATATCGATCAATATAAAAAGAGGTAAATAAACTCCCTCGTACATATTTGCTATTAATTAGTTCTGATGTTTTATTATTGCCTGTATATCAATAAAGTAGTAACTGCATCTAATTCATTACTCATGAGAGTGAAAGGGAGAAAACAGGAAAGAATGTGCAATCCTACACACATACTTTTTTCTCACTCTTTCAGCCTGCTGTGTAGAATGTTTAAGAGACGCTGAAGACACCTCAGGAACAAGTAAGCTTGGGGTTCGGCTTCTTCCTACCCACATTTTTATTCCATTGCAACATGCTGCAGCGCATCCCACCGTAAACTACTGTCGCGCAGCTTAAAATAGCTTTACATATAAGAGAGATTACTGCTAGTTACTTGTTAGGAAGCCAGGTGCTCCGTGAGAAACAATAAAAGGAAAATAATGAAACACATTATTTGCCTGGAGGACAGGCCTGCTTTTCTGTCTTCAGAGAATTTACTCACAGAGTATCTTTCACTTCCAGGATAGAGGGTAATTGGTTACATATTTGTAACATCAGATTATAATTTACAATGCTTAATTTTCAAAACTGGATAAAATTGATTTAATTTGCCCCAAAGCTATGACATTTTTACAATGAAATCAATGGAGACCATTTTCTAGGTGAAAACCAGGTGCATTCATTCATTCGCTCAGCGTTGTATGTATTACATGCCAGAAGCTCTTCTATGTACTAGAATAGAGCATTTGAATTAGAGTCAAATATTGCGTATTTCCCAAAGTTTATATTCTAGACAGTGGGGACAAGACAACAAAAACAATGAAAGAGCACCATAAATGGCATGTTAAGTGGTGATAAGCACTGTGAAGAACAGTGAAGAAGGGATAATGAATGCCAAAGTTGGAATGAGTGTGTTGAAGACAGATTGTTAGAGAAAATATCTGTTTAAGATGGTGTTTAAGAGCTGCCTTATGACCCGGCAATTCCCCTGCTGGGAATATACCCTGAGAATCCTGAAATACCAGTTCTAAAGAACTTATGCACCCCTATGTTCATAGCAGTGCTATTTACCATAGCCAAGTGTTGGAAACAGCCCAAGAGCCCATCAATAGATGAGTGGACTAAAGAAACTGTCGTATGTTTTCACAATGGAATGCTGTACAGCCCAGAGAAAGAAGTCCTACCTTTTGCAACAGGATGGATAGAACTGGAGAGTATTATGCTAAGTGAAATAAGCCAGTCACCAAAAGGTAAATATTATATGGCCTCACTTATAACCAGCATCTAATAAACAACATAAACTAATGAGAAAAATAGAAACAGAGACATGGAAACATGAAACAGACTTATAGCTGTAGGAGGGGAGGAGAGAAGGGGGGATGGAGAAAGGAAGGGGAAGGATTAGTCAAAGAACATGTTTGAATGACTCATGGACAAGGACAGTGGAGAGGGGATTCACTGTAGGGGAGAGGGGTGGGTTGGGTGGATGGGGCAAAAGGGAGAAAAATGAGATAACTGTAATAGAATAAACAATAAAAATTAAAATTAAAAAGGAACTATCATAGAAGAAAAAGGAAGGAACCTGGGGGTACTGGCTCAAAAGCAGGTCAGGTAAATAAACTACAAGTGATGGAAGCATCCATATTGTGTTCAAAGAAGTAAAAGGAGGCCTGAATGTTGGGAAAAAGTGAGTGAGGAAGAGCATTAGTAGATAGATGATACCAGGGAGGTAATGTGGGAAGCAGGATGTGTAGGGCTCTGTAGGCCACTGTAAAAACTTTGGCCTTTCCACTAAGTAATATCAGGAGTCACTGGATGTTTTACACTTATGTTTTGAAAGGATTACTCCAATTGATTAGTTGAACTATAATTATGGAAGAAGGAACACATGGGAAAGAATTAAAAAGGGAGGAATGAGTTAGAAGTCTGTTACACATGGTTAAGACCTACATGGAAGCTATGAACATGGTGTGAGGCCATCCATTTGAATTATATCTGGAAGTTGCCAGTTAGTGTGCAGTGTGCTAGAACAGAGGGAAGGTTTGGGGATTATAAAACATGAAAATGTGAATTACTGGCAACTGAAATGGAAAATACAGGTTAAGGGCAGGTGTGAGAAGAAGTCAAGGTTAGTTTTGAACATGTGTACTGTGAAATGCCTTTTAGATATTCATGCAGAAATGTAGATTAGGCACTTTAATAAGTGAGTCTGGGTTCTAGGAAAGATCCCCGAACACAGGTGTAAGTTGAAGTTGAATAAGCTTATAGATAGTATTTAGGACACTTGAGCATTGTCCTTTTATGTATAAATACATAAAGTGGCAGATGATCAGAGATCAAATTCTAGAAATTCAGAACATTAGTTAGCTCTAAGTACAACTGCTGATCTCATTCCTTATCTGGTTATATCTAAAATTTACCATTGTTATAAAGTATGATTAGTGTAGAACTGTGTGTTTTTTGTCTGACTCCTTTAGCCATTATGTCAAAATTTGAAATTGCTAGGCTCATAATAACTAGAGGTAGGACATTTTGATAATTTTTGTAGCTGTTAATGGGTCTTAATTATCCAAAGTTTTTAATACAATAAAGACATGATCTTATCTATTAACACAGTATATTCACTTTAACAGCAATCTTTATAAAGCTATTAACATGATCATAAATAGATAATTGATTTCTATATTTCTACTTGGTCAGTATTGAATTTTTAATATTGATTATTTTGTCTACAAAGCTGACCAAGGATCAAAAGAATAAAATATTTTCAGATACGCAGATGTTATTTTTCAAGGTCATAAGAGGAAGAGTACTAGCCACATAATACATGCAAAACATTAACTGGTTGATTAATTGCTAATGAAATATAAAGTAATCTAATACAGAACAACATTCAGGTGTCAGATTATGAGAATTGCAGATGAATTAAAATACATTTAATAAAGTTATGAGATGCTAACCAATCAGAATTGTAACTAGAAATACTGACTACACTGGTTGAAAAACACAAGAACATGTGGAAGTTAATATTGGAATTTACTAATACATTATTTGCTATTTCAAATACCTAATTAAGGATTTGAATTCATTAATGAGGTTTCTAATATACAGATAATGTAGAAGTGGCAGTGAAGAGTGGATTGAGTTTCAAAATAGGTAATTATTCATTCATATATATTCTTAATATGCCATATACTTTGGTACATTTAAAATTAGATTATCAATTATTTTCGGTTTTGTATCTTAGAAAGAAAATATCCCAGTAATAATTCCTATTCAATATTAAATATAATACATTATTTCTATTAATATTAGACACACTTCTGGATAATTTACTAATATATATCTCACAAGAAAGTATTTCCTCTTTAAAAAAAATATTGTTTTGCTGTTAGAGCTATTCCCACTTTTTTCTCCCTTTCCTTACCTCCATCCGGCTCCATTCTCTCCCATCCCCAAGCAGATCCCCACAGGTTGTGCATAAATGTTTTTGGTTAAACCCTTCACCTTTTTTATCCTGTTCCCTCCCTCCACCTCAAGTACTGCCTCTTTTAACTGTTGGCACTTGAGGTGCATTTTAAATTTCATACTGTCAAAACCATACAAAATTTCAAATAATATTTTATAAATTTGAAGACCTATAAACTGAAATAGTGAAATGTCTATTTACTGACACTAGGTGGTGGTAGAACACTTCCTAAAGGGTTGAATGCAGTCTAAATCAATGAGAACCTCAAGTATAATAAAAATAAAATGAAAACAAGATGCCCAGTGAGTAAATATGTATTAATTTTGAATTCAGTATTAGATTTTGAGAGGTAATTCTTACTGAAGTGATCATTAGCCTCTGGAAAAATAACTTCTTAGTTTTAAAATAAATTCCAATACTGATTATAGCTCATGATCCTTAAACCCATTTTCCTTCTCCTCCCAGAGTTTTATTATACGATTGAGAAACTTCTGATAATGATAAATTTATAAGATTTTTGTAATGTCATGTTTACAAAAGAGGCATTAATTGGGGTAATCTACAGATTTTCAATGTAGAAATATATATCTTTATGCTATGATAAAAGCATAACTTATTTTTAGAAGGTGCATCATATAAAATAAACATTATCATTGAATCAATCTGAAGTATTTGACTACACACAAACATAGCCATGGAAAAATAGCCATTTTATTTTTGTAAGGTATGTCAACTAATGATTTTAATAAACTTTGGAACTGTAGGTATTTTAGTAAAAATCTCTTACAATTTCTTTTTCACTCAAACCTATAGAGATTAAATGACTAATGTAATATTGCTGGAATAAGAGGAATTTGAAAGCATTCTTTCAAATATACTCTTTCTGTCATATTTCCAATTAACTTGTCCTCATGTTATGAGTTATCTTTTGATATCCAGCCATTTTAATTGTCCAGAGTAATAAACAGCATGGTCAACACGTGGATATCGGTGTCTCAGGTCATTTAGAATATTATAAGCACACATCCAACACAAATGTTAACTGTCCCCAAGGTACAACCACTGTTCTGTGCTTTGTATCTGCATAAGCCTGAGACTTACCACTCACTTTTGCAAATATCACGTGGCAGTACAGGGTACTTATTGCTAACAATGTTTCTTTATTTTATATACAAGCTTATATTGTTAAAATGAGTGGGGCAAAATAGCGCTCAGAAAAAGAATTGAATTAATATATCCAAAGCATAATCAGGAATGTATACTTGTTGCATCAGATGCATTCACTGAAAAGTCAGGAAGCTACTTCAAGTGTGCCATATTACATTTGGTCATCACTGTTAATACTACTTTGCATTGATAGTATCACAGAGACTTTCCTGTAATTGCTGCTTTTTTCTCTAGAATCAGTCATTTTCCTAAATGCAATACCTGGAACATTGGAACTAAGAAAAGCTACATTAATAAGAGTTTCATTGCAAAGGTATGAAAACTATGTAAGGTATGAAAACTCTGTATACTTTACTCCAACATGTCCCCGCCACACACAGTTTTTGACTTATAGTCTGCATTGTCACCTGAAAGAAGCCTGTTGAATTTTTTTTAGTCCAGTACATAATTTATTTAACGTTGGAACTTGTTTTCATAAAACACATTTATGAAAATAATGCTCTCATTTTTTTTCTCAACACTCAAGCTATCATGTTCTCCACAAGCTAAATCATAGCATCTCTACATACCCAGCATTAATTTGTGAATTTAATTTCTTAAATATTTAGCTTCTGAGTATGTCATAGCTTTCTTTCTTTCAGTCATTATCAGTATGTTTTGGTTTCCAATTTTCTTTACTATCTCAAGATATAAATTTCAAATGCATACATAAAGACAAAATTGGAGTCATGACTATAGTACACTTTTAATATGATTTTGATGTTATGTGATTTGAATACAGCAGAGAGATCTGAACACAAGCATATCAATAGATGAAATTGCCTAAGGTTAAGAAATATTCAGCCCTCAAAATTTCAGCCCTCTAACAATGACAACATGAAACATTTTCTTCAGCTATAGATTTTCTCATACTCTAATCTTAATTCTGCCCATAAATCTCCCTCACCACATACAATATAATACCCATGCACTCACTTTATATACTCTAGACAAAAGGTAAGGAGAGGTAGGAGAAATTATCATTTGAAGTCAATTCTCACAGCAAATTCATTACGGACTTGTTGGGGAGGAGGGTGTTGACCAAAAAGTTCTTTTGGTTTTTTTCCATAAGATGCTCTAATGGCACTTCATTGTCTTTAACTTCACTCAGAATGACTTTGTTAGATTGTTTTGTGACAGCTGTTATACCAGTGTGCATTAAAAAAAAAAAACCTTATGAAAATTGGTGAATTTCTGTGTAGGCATTTTAATATTGAAGATGGAAGAAGATATGCAGTGTTTTTGGCATTTTATGCTTTATTATCTCAAGAAAGGTAAAAATGCAACTGAAATACAGAATAAGATTTGTACAAAGTATATGGAGGAGGTGCTGTGACTGATTGAATGTGTCAAAAATGATTCGTGAAGTTTCGTGCTGGAGATTTCTCGCTGGATGATGCTCAACAGTTGGGCAGACGAGTTGAAGTTGACAGAGACATTAATTGAGAGCAATCAACATTCTACCACGCGGAAGATAGCCAACACACTCAAAGTATCCAAGTCAACAAAGTTGGCAAAAATGAAAAAATGTGTCTTTTATTTTATGGAAAAAACTAAGTGGACTTTTTGGACAACCCAATAATTATTATCATATATATTGACTTCCAGAAATTAGGTTAAGCGAATTGTAAAAAGATTCACTGTTAAGACATAAAGAACCATGAATATAAAGAAAAAGTTAATTACCTAAGCCTAACATAGACAAGAAGTTAGTTTTTTAATTAAGTGCTTTAACTTTTAAATAAAGATTTTGAAGAAAATTTTTTTTAAATTTTATTTTGTGTGGAGTGGGGTTTTAAAAGAAATTTGTAACAGAGCTCTTCAGGCCTAGACCCTGTTAATGGGCAATGCTTTCAACAATGTCCTGGTAGCAAGTAGGAAACTCTCCTTTGCAGCCTGTAGAAATATTTCTAACAGCTTTCCAACTCACTGAGGATCAAATTCTCTTAGCATCTCTGCAGGATTTAACGTGAATGTTATTTTAAGGCTCTCTCAACAGCTTCAGGACTTTTTTCCCCCCTACTTAGCATTTCTTTGGCATATGAATTATCTTTAAAATCTTTTAAGCTTTTCATCTATTTGTTCACAGTTATCTCCATGTGCCAGTAACCACTCCCAAAGCTCTATTTTGGACATAGATTTCAGACATGATTTATTTTGTTGCTTGTTTTGCCCCATGGCTTTCCTACAACTGAATGGGAGCCATTAGGGCCTTGACTTGGAGCAAGTCAATCTCACTGGAATTTTCTTGTGTTTTGTCCATAGCTATCAGTTTGGGGTCAAGAAAAGCACTTGACTTTTAAAATTCTGAAAAATTTAAAATTTATGGACTTTCTCTACTGCTTCTTATTTCTGCTCACAGACTGGTCAATTATTTTCTGATCTCGTTTTTCTGGTAATACACTGTCAAAGAAAGCTACCAGGAGTTAATGAGTAGACACAGGTTTAATAAGACTACATTTTGCTTTCCTAGTTGTTGCAGGTGACATTTTTACCTAGGGTTTCATGGCTCCATGACAACATTCCCAGCCACTGTTTTGTTTGTTACCAACCACAGAACCCACTTACAGTTTTTCTTTTCTAATTGTTAAATAAAAATTTTCAAGTCTTATAAGTGTAACATAACAACAGCTATTTCTCAGTCAAATAATACCCCACTACAGGTAGGGATAGCAGAAGCAGCTATTTTTAAGTTACTCAGAAATTGGAGCCCTATCTCTGCAATATTTTTGTCAGTAAAGTTATTCACTAGATTCTTATGATCAGTATATGCTGGAAGTGTGAAATGCAAAATACAAAACATTACAAATGATATTCAATATTTACCTAGAACATAGATGGGGAAATATAAATTTGCTTAATGGATTTTTTCAAATAAAAGAGTACATAAAAAAACTAATAAAAAATTTTTTTTGATCTCTTTCTTTTTTTATTGTTGCTCTATTACAGTTGTCCCGATTTCCCTCTGCTGCTCTCCTCTGCCCAGCCCTAAGAGTAGAATGAGCCTGGATGAAGGAGAGATATATAGAATATAGAATTCTCTGAGACGACCTTGATTTGCAGGTTTGACTTTGCAGTTACATAAAAATTAAGCTTACAATTTATTATTAAAGTTTTGATTACACAAATTGAACTTATTTAAAGTGGATTTAAAGACAAATTTTTATATCTTCAGTGAGGTTTTATGCTATATATATACACACACACGCACAAACTGCACACACACAAAGAGAGACAGAAAAAGAGATACATCATACAGAGGATTATATAAAAGCAAAAATATAAAATTGATTTTATAAAATTAGTTATCATTAATCTGAAAATATGTCATATTTTTAGATTATAGTAATGTTATTAGGGAACTATTTTTATCCTAAAAGAAAAGAGGTAAATTGTAATGCAAATATGTTAATTAGAATTTTAACAAGGTAAAGTACCTAGGAAAGTACTTATTCTCCTACCTGAAACAACTGAAAAACAGGAGAAAATATATGGAACAATAATTTTGAGGTATGACACAGATGATAGATTTAGTAGAGAGTAACATTAAAATTATTCAACATGTTCAAGAAACTAGAGAGAAGATTGACACATGAAAGACAAAAAGACCAAATTAAACTTTTAGAGATAGATATCTCTCTATCTCTAAAGATAGATAGATAGATAGAGAGATATCTATCTATTTCATCTTAGATACTGTATATCTAAGATGAAACATATTATATGAGATTATTGGTATATGAGATAGTGCAGAAGAAATGATTTATAAATTAGAATACATAGCAGTAGACTTCATCAAACACAAAATCAAACACAAGGGAAAAAAAACACTGAAAATATAAGCGTAGAGCATTAGTAATTTGTGGGACAACTTCAACCAGCATAATATATATAAACATAGATGCCCCGAAGGAAGGAGTGAAACAGAAAAAACCTGAAAACTAACACATAAAAATTTTCCAAATTGTTATAAAATATAAACCCAAAGATCGAAGAAGATTAAGTCCAAGAATATGCATACGTGCACACAGACACACAAAGAAACTATACCAAGGCACATTATAATCAAAATGCTTTGAAATACGAGATAAAGAAAATCTTAGCCGTGACCAGAGAATAAAGGCATTTTCATGAAGGGCAACAACCTAATAATAGAGTTCTTTTTTTCGTGTCAGGAATAATATAATCCAGCAAATACTTGAATAACATCTTTAAAGAGTTGAAATAATAATTCTATCTTAGAATTCTATTTAAAAGAATAACTGAGAAAATAAAGATGAATTTAACACTATTGCAGATGCCCAAAAATATCAAAAATGCAAAATTTTCACCAGAATACCAATATGGCAAAAAAAAAAAGTTAAAGGCCTTTAAGATTTACACAAGGGACTAAAAAGTAATAGGAATGGTAACTATGTCTGTAAATATAGCATATTGTTTTATTTATTAACTTGAAAAGTTAGATGACTGTTTAAAGCAAAAATAGGAAATTGTATGTTATTATTTAACTTATGTATGTAGAAGTAAATATGTGATAACAATAGCACAAATGTCAGGAGAGAAGAAAAAATATACTGGAGTAAGATCCTTGCACTACATGTGAAGTATATAAAACTCTTTGTCAGTAGATAATGGAAGTTAAAGTTATATACCATAAACCTTAAAGCAAGCATGGGAAAAGCAAAACAAAGGGGTAAATCTGTTAGAGTCTATAAAACAAATAAAATGGAACCCTAAGAAATACTTAACTCACTGCATAAGATTTTTTAAAAACACTAATAGGACAAATAAATAGTAAATAGAAAGATGGTAAATTTAAGCTCAAATATTCCAATAACCACATTAAATGTAAATGATTTAAAACATCCAATTAAAAAGGAGATATTAGCAGATTGAATAATAAAGCAAAACCAAATTATATGCTGTCTACCAGAAACTTTCATTCAAGATTAAACCCAAAGTAAACAGAAAAAATAGTAAACATCAGAGCAAAAGGTCAATAAAATAGGCAATAACACTAGATAAACTAATAATGTTACAGCTGATTTTTAAGATTAATAAAATTGATTAATTAACCATAGTGATCATGTGAAAAATAGAGAGGAAAAAAAATCAGGAATGAGAGAGATGACATATCTTGATTATGTGTATATTTATGAAATTAAATCAATGTCTTCAAGATTTCTCCCACTGAAAATGTATTACTTTCTTTTTTATATACTCTATTTGTTTGAAAAAAGTCATTAAATTATGGTACCTTTTAAAAATTGAACCATAATTTGCATATATTTCCATACACCACCAAGATATTAGCTTTGTGTGCCAGAGAGTTTGGGAAACAATTGCTTATGTTACTCAGACGGTGAGCAAGTACTGATATGTTTTAAGGTTGCTGAGAATTATGAAAAGAGGACAATTTCTTTAATGTTGGCAAATATGCTCCACTGTATTTACATTCCCTCCCTTTAGGGTTACTATGCTTCTTGAAACTACAAATAGCTTCTTTTAAGTTTAATGAGCATGCCTCAAGGGAATGTGGAGTTTATCACATTTAATATGCCATTTAGCCTGTCCTAAATATGATACCTTGATCTGAAAACTTCTATGTCTCAATGGGTTTGATGAATTGAAAGCTTCTAATTTAAAGATTATAAAAGGCTTATTGAATAAGGGCACTTTTATTATCAACTAGGTTTTAAGAAACCTACTCTTTTGATGGTTTAATTATAAATAGATTGAATTTCACTGGCTAGATGCCAAACTCAGAAATTGATGGCGAGAATGACTGACAAAATGTGCTATAGCTTTTCTAAAACACAAACATTTAATCACACCTTTTGTAATAGCCAGCTAAAATCATATTTTATTGTCTTCATTCTTATTTATCCTGCCTTGAGGGTTACCTTTCACCTTTACATTGAATTTAATTTCTCTGATGTGGTGATCTCAAGTGAGAAAAACCTACTGGGAAGAATTTTGTGGATTTAAATTCTTTCTTGATTTTCCTCTCATTAGTTCTCCCAACTGGAGACCAATGAAAAAGATGCCTTTCCACAAGATATCAAAATGAGATGTGAGGAGTTATTCTTTATAACAATATCAGAGGAGGTTTCAGGAAGCTGTAGAATTAAAATTGGACATCAGCCAGGTAGAAGCACTTTGTTTCAGCTTTCTGTCTCTAGGGCAATTTCTGTAAGTTTTGTAGACTTGAGGAATCGTCAGAATAAGAATTTGTTATAGCACTTTGCATTATACTTTATGTGATTAAAAACTTCAAAAGTAAAATAACTTGTATCTGAACTATATTTTAAGTTAAAAGATCATATATCAGTCATATTCACTTAATAAGTGAATTAAAGTTTACCATCCCTATCCCAGGTCCCCAGCACTGCCCAACAGTGTAGCGACTGGTAAGAAAGTGGGGAGCAGTTGTAGAAGATACAGAGACCACATTTTTCCTGTGTGTTGGATGGTAAAGGTAGTTTGTTAAACTTCAACTGTCCATAAAGGTTATTTTTAGAATACAGAAAGCCATGTTGTTGTGTATATTTGCCTTATCTTTGGCCATGTAGTAATTTTTCTTTTTTATTCTTAGAATTTTGAATAAAATTCTGACAAAAGTGTTAATGAAATTAGTACTATTTCAGATGTATGAAAATCCCCAAAATATTTCACCAGAATACCTGTATGACAACAAATGTTAAAGGAAATCCTTCAGACGAAAGGAACATAATACTAGATGGAAATCTGTATTTATATGAGGGAATAAAGCGTACCAGGAATGGTAACTATGTTAGGAAATATAGTAGACTTTCATTTGTTATCTTCATCTTAGTTTTTATATTTATATAGTTATATTTATACAATTTTTTTCTAAAAATTATACCTAATTGTACTATGACTTATCTCATTGTATTGTCTGAAATTTCTAAAACAATATTAAATACTTATGTTGCTATTGATATTCTGACTTCAATGAGATGCTCCTGATATTAACTATTATATGATATTGTTTGCTATTTAGTGACTGGTATCTTTCACCAAGTTTAGAGTTTATAGAATGTTTTAAAACTTGCTAAAATTTTTGTCGGTTGTTTGGTTGTTTAGTTTTAGAAACAACTGTTTAATTTTTGTTCTTTTCAGAAACATTGATGTATATGTTTAAAATATTGAGGCTATTGTGAAACTTTTTAATGTGTATAATAATAACTATTTTTGAATTGTTAGGATAAAATTTACTTGGTGAGAAATAATTTTTATGTATTATTTACTTTGAGAATTTTTTGTAATTTATTTAGAAATTTCACATCTATGTTTTCTTTTACACTGAGCTATAGTTTTGTTTTTGTGCTGAATATTTCAGATATTGGTACCAGGACAATTGTATATTTACAACATTAATAAGGAATCAGTCCACTTTTTTCAATGTCTGAAAGAGCTTAAACATCAAAATTATCTGCCATGGAAAGCTGGAATGAAACTATGCTTGGTTTCTTATCCTCCTCTCTGTTCTGAGCTCCAGAATTGAGGTAAGAGTAGGAAGAAAAGGTTCTGAGATCACCCCATGCTCAGACCAGCTCATTCAAGGCATTAGGAAAGAAAGACTTCTCCTTTTCTTAGTTCTTGCTACCATCCATGCAGTAATATGAATCAGTTAGTAGAACAAGTAGGTTGAATTGCATCTGCATGACATACTAACTAGCCCTCCTTGACCAGAGTCAGTGAGAGAAACAACAGGTCTACGGTGTCTGATACATCATGGAACGCACGTCGAACACACATGTTGTAATTTACATGTTACACAAAACCTTACATTTCTCATTCTCATTCTTTGACTCCAGCTGTACCTCCAGTATTCCTTTCTCGTTGGTCTATGGTGTGCCCAATGTTGGCTCACAGGGCTGCCCACATCTCTGCCCAAATTGGGATCAGATATCCATCTCCTCTTTTAACAAGCCATTATAACACGTGAATGATTTGGTGGTTCAGGTTACCTCATGTAATAACTGCAAAGTCTTTATTTGATGATAACCTTAAAGTTAATATCATATTAAGTTTCTGTGATTAAATTATATAAAGAGCCAGATGTTTGCATTCCATTATTTATTATAGTAAACCAGTTAATGTAATTTGATCACATTTTTTATTATTACTGTGCTTTATGCGTGTGTGTGTGTGTGTTTTTTTTTTTTTTAGTTTTCATTTCTTTTTCTTCTTTTTGGGGGCTTGGCACACAAGAATGTTTACCTCAGATTGTTAAATCTACTATACAATTTTGTAGATATGGTACTATATAATTTAATCTAATCTTGAACACACATATATTTTATAGTCAGTTTGAATTCCACAGATTCATCTATAAATTCATCTGACATTAGGAATATTTTACTCATTTAGCACTGGGTCATTGCTGAATCCTAACTGCTCCCACCTCCCACTGTAGCATATGTTTGGTTTTATTGAAGGTAGATAGTTTCTTTCTCTTGCCCTCTCTTCCTCCTCCTTTTTTTTCTCTTCTACTTCCTTTTACATTTGCTTATTTGGTGTCTTTTGGTCTATTTTTGTTTCTTGCCTTTCCTAAGAAAAGCCTGACAACAATAAATAATCTGTCTCTTTTTGATTCATTGACAATTAGAACATTGGATGAACTGAGCTTTTTATTCTATTCTGTTTTCTTTGTTTCATACTCTTTAAAGGCAGACACTTTGTGGGCTTTTTTCCCTTTTATTCTTTCCTCCTCATTCATTTACACATCTGGAGTTTTTTAGATACTTGAAGAATTTGGAAGACTAGACTCCAGGTATCTGAATCATCTCCGTTTATTGTAATATCATCCAGGTGACTAAAGTAATATATGGAAAAATACAAAATAACATTTTTATACTTAAACTAATATTAATATGTTCCCTAGTTAAACACACTATTTTACTCTCAACATTTTGAAATGGACCTATGACTGTTTCTCATTTTATATGCATTTCTGATTACCACAACAATTTTGTGTTTCTACTCACTTTTCATGTTTGTACTGCTTTACAAGGAAACAGTCATTGATATAATGGTATATGTATGTATACATGAACTACATCATTAGGAAATGGCTTAGTAAAGTGATTTTTCAAGTTACTGCTTTTTCTCATCAGCAATATTAACAGACAAACCTAATTTATGGAGGTAGATTGGTTTATTTTGACATTCAGATGGAATAACTTCAAATGTTTTGAGCCAGAAAAAGTCAGTTTTTAATAAATGGGCTCATTGAGATGTTTTCCTGGGGTGGTTTCTCATTTCTAATTATTTATTGCCAACAATTTAAAATACTCAAATCAAAATGATTCAGGACCTTACATCAATCCCTTTCATTTATAAGATTATTATAGTTAAGATACAAAAGATATACACTTGAGCATGTCATAGCTTTAAAAGTGATTATATATTTGAAAAGCCATTTGGATCTCATTAAAAATGAAAATGAAGCTATAAAAATTGAAAAAAAGCCCATCAGGCAAGCATTCTCTTAAGTGCCTTTTCACTCCACCCAGTTTAGACAAAACTGTATGTCCAAATTTCCATGTGGAATATGAGAAGCATAAAAGAGAATTTAATCACACAATAAATAAAAGTTCAACATCAATTTCTTGATTTTATTTCTTCCTATCTTGGTTATATTTAGCACTTACTAATAAAAAAGTAAAATTTTTAATAAAAAAGGGGGGTTGGGACCGATAACCAAGTAGCCGAATTTAAGAATAATCCCTCTTTCCTGTTCCTTTCGAGTGCAAATAGATTTCCCAAATAACCCAAAGTGCCTCATTAGTTACTGATTAATAACATCTCATTTGCCAGGGATATCATAGGTAAACTACTTAACATCCTCATCCCCCCATGGAACACCAAACAAAATGTTTGATTTTAACTTGCCATTACAAGAAGTAGAAAACTCATCTTCTTAGTTTAAATATGTACACTCATGTGCCATGTAATGACATTTTGGTCAATAACAGACCACATATATGACAGTGGCCCCTTAAGATTATAATGGAACTGAACTAAATCTCCTGTAAGAAATGGAAAGATACGTGGTTCAGGAGCACTTTATTTTTCTCTTTTGGGAGCAATATGTATGGAACTTGGTACGATTCCTCCTCACTCATAGCACCTCAATTCTGAGGGCACATATCATGTCCAGCTCCGTCGGCCACTGACCTGTTTCAGCACAAATCAGCCTATTCACTCAGTACTACATATCCAGAAGGTAGCACAGTCCTCTCAGGCCTAGCCTGATGGTCTTCAGAGTACATAGCTGTAAATTCTTTGTCGAGGATCTGATGTGCTGTACATGGACACAGACCCATAGGAGCTAATGTAAGTATTTACGTTACGCCACTGACACTTGAGTAAAAGTTTTTTGTGGTACTGTGAAGCCAGCCCATTCCTGTGCTGGAAAACATTTTCAGGTTGAAATGATGTAAAACATAGGTAAGTGTTATTTCTTCCATCAGTTCAATGCTAGAGAGAGCCCTTTATCCCAGATAGGGTCAGTGGAACCAAAAACAAATTTACAAGGTAAAATATTGAGTCCTCAGTTTTACACCTGTTTCATGTTAAGCACCCTCTTTTCTTTTTTTAACTGAATGGAGTGAGGTCTTTATTTAATCACCATTAGCTAGAAATTCTATTACTTACAGCTAACAACATCTTAATTAATATAAGAAGAATTTAATTTTGTGATTTTCAGATAGTGCTTTATCATAATCCATGTGAAGATCTTTTACAAATATTTCAACAGCCTCTGCCATATACATGAAACCAATATAAAATAATATTTTTAATTTTTTATTATTTCTCTAGTTTTTTAAAAATTATGTATTGGTTTTGGGGTGTATAGCTTAGTGGTTAAACAACCATGTCCTTTACATAGCGTTCCCTTCGATATTTCTATCATCCCAGCTGGCATCATGCATAGTTACCACAGTATTAGTGACTGCATTTCCTAGGCTTGACCTACTTTCCCATGGCTGTTTTGTACTTAAAAACTTGTGTTTCTTAGTTCCTTCACATTTCTCACCCAGTGCCCCAACCCCTCTCCCCTCTCCCCTCTGTCAACCACCAGTTATGAATCTGTTTCACTTTTGTTTGTTCTTTTGTTCTTTAGATTCTACATATAAGTGAAATCATATGGTATTTGTCTTTCTCTTTCTGACTTATTTCACTGAGCATAATACCCTTTAGGTCTATTCTGTTGTCACAAATGTAAGATTTTTTTTTTGGCTGAGTAATAATATATATGTATGAAAAATTATGTGTCATATATATATATATATATGTATGTATCGCACATAACTTTTCTAATCCCCTTGTCTATCGATGGGCATTTGGGTTGTTTCCATAGCTTGGTTATTGTAAATAATGTTGCAATGAACATAGTGGTGCAGTTGTTCTTTCAAATTAGTGTTTTCTGTTTCTTTGGATAAATCCCTAAAAGTGGAATCACTGGGTTGTAAGGCAGGTCCATTTTTAATGATTTGAGGAAAACTTCATAATGTTTTCCACAGTGGCTGTATCAGCCTGTATTCCCACCAACAGTACATGAGAGTTTCCTTTCTCCACGTCCTCACCATCACTTGTCACTTGTGAATTTATTGGTGATAGCCATTCTGACAGGTTTGAAGTGGTATCTCATTGTGGTTTTAATTTTAAGTACCCTCTTCTTTAATGAGTGCCACAACATTCCTTAACCTGACCACTGTTTCAACATGCAGTAGACCAAGCCACGCTGCCATGACAATCCCTATGGTTCTGTCTCGCCATCTTGATTTCTCTCCCTTCTGATCCTTAGGAGAATCCTTACACTCCCTCCTGGTACTTGCTATTGTGGTGATCCACACCTCATCAGCCAGTTTCTCCTCAGTATTTTCAGTCAATCCAGCCCACATCCTATTCACAGAACAGCACTGACAACTTCAGTGTTCTATTTCTGACCCAGTCAGAAAGCAACAGGGGGAGGGCTTTTGGGAGGGTGTTGATAACGTCTACAGCAGTGGATGGTAATATCCTAGGCCTTCTTCACATTCACTCACCACTCCCTCACTGGCTCACCAGAGCAATTTCCAGTCCTGTAAAGCTCCGTTCATGGTAAGTCCTATACAAGTATTCCATTTTCAGCTTTTACACTGTATTTTTACTGTACTTCTGCTATTTTTGATATGTTTAGATACACAAATACTTATCATTGTGTTATAATTGCCTACAGTATTCAGCAGAAAACCATGCTGTATAGGTTTGAAGACTAGGAGCGACAGGCCATACCAGATAACCTAGGAGTGCAGTATGTTACACCATCTAGATGTGTGCAAGTGCACTCTGTGATGCTTAGACCATAACAAAATCTCCTAAAGAGGCATTTCTCAGAATGTGTCCCTGGCATTAAACACGACATACCTGTGGCATAACTGTACTTTATTACTGAACTAGTTGTTAATGTTCTAAAGTTAATAATGAATTGCGACATAGTATATATAACACTTCGATGTATTCATTTGAAAGAAAGAGAGATTGAGAAAGAGAGTAGAAACATAGATTTATTATTCCACTTATTTTATGCACTACTGGTTGATTCTTATATATGCTCTGCTGGGGATTGAACCCACAACCTTGACATATTGGGATGATGCTCTAACCCAGTAGTCCCCAACTTTTTGGCACCAGGGACTGGTTTGGTGGAAGACAATTTTTCCACAGACTAGGGTAGGGGTCAGGGGGACAGGAAGTTCGGGAGGTAATGCGAGTGACGCTTCGCTCACTAGCCCACCACTCGCCTCCTGCTGCGGGGCTCCATTCCTAAGGGACCATGGACCGAGCGTTGGGGACCCCTGCTCCAACCAGCTGAGCCACCCCTCCAGGGCCTATAGATCACATATTTTTTATTGGGGAAACTAACATGGTTGCAGAGAGAAGTATTTTTTTCATTGTTTGCTTCTTTTTTCTTTTTTCACAGAATAATAGGATGGAAGAGTTAGAGTCTTGGAAGGCACCTGCCACAACCTGCTCCCTAGCGAGGTTGCCTTCTTTATGGTAACTTTAGCAGCCGTAGACTCAGCTGTTCCTGTGAAACGAAGCTTACCATTTCCCAGGGAAGCTAATTTCTACATTAAATTCTGCTATTTTCATGAAGGTGTTTCTATAGTGAACTAAAACCTGTCTGAAATATTAATTTTTCCTAGATATTTTCCTGGAAGTTAAGCAGAACAGTTTGCATTCCTCATTATATTTGCTGAAAATAAATATTTTCATTAAGTTCCCCAAATATTTACATATAATATTATCTCTTTCAAAAGTTCTTCTTATGATATAATGAACAGAACTTTTGTCACGTGAAATCAACTGAATATAATATTGCAGATTATGCATTTAAATATAAGATAAAATGCACTATTGTTTTCATAATGTTGTACACCAGTAATAAAATTCAAAATTGCATTTCCTATGATTGTATATAATTACCATAATTCATCTGTGCCTTAAAATAAATGAATTTTATTGTATGTATATTTTGTATCAACAAAGTTAATAAATACACATATACATATGTACACAAATCTTTACATCTGTGGTTGTAGATATTTCTATATCTATATATGTGGTTTCTTATTTCCCCATTTTATTATTATATTTGCTTTCTTTGTTTTAATAAGCTAGATAGAGGATCATCTAAAACAAAATTGAATTTTTCATTAACTTCCCTAATGTCCAGTGATATACAGGGCAGAAGGAAAGGAAGATTAAGTAACAAAACAGATAGGTTGAATTATATCAACATCCTAAAAAGCAGGAACAATATTTTTATGTATTTGTAGAATAGTGACAAATATTAAATATGAATAGCATAGAAGGGAAGTGTCAATACATTTTAACAGAGAAATAAAGCAATAATAATAAAGATTAACTTTTTTAAATTAAAAGATTAATCACTTTCAAATAAATAAGAATATTTTTAAACTCCCCTAACTACTGGATAAAACAAGGATAAAAGCTAGAATTCAGAAAATTTTAGAATTTTACATATCAAAAATGTGAATGCATGTAAAGCTTTTCTCAGAAGAAACTTTAAATGATTTGTTATTTAGCCTTAAATGATGTATCATTAATCAAAAATAATAAAATAAGTTAAATATTAGTAAACTAATAGAAAAATTAAAAGTAGGAAAGCAGGTTGGCAGAATAATAAAACAAAAAGCAAAAGACAATGAATTATGTAATGTAAGAATAATGAAGTTGGTAAATAAATTCCAGATTTGGTTTGCCGTTAAGGGGTGGGAGTACTATAAAACAGAATTAACATTTTTGAGTAGTTACTACATGAAGAGAACTGTGCCAAATACTATACACATATCATGCACAGCGATGTTATAATTTTATCTTTATTTTCTGCAACTCAATATTTCTGGCACTGAACACTTATCTTTCTGATTCAGAATATTTCATCTTGTCTTTTCAGTATAAATATAGCTCAATTTCCTAGAGTTTAAACTTCAAGAGGTCCAGGAGTTTCATTTTCTGTCAGTGCATGGCACAGAGCAGATACTGCATACATAATCATTAAACGAATTGAGATGAAAATTCAAAAAAATTCCAGTCCCTTCCTCAGTGCCAAAAGATGTTGTTCATGTCTCAGTGTTTATCTGTCTCAGTTTTATGCTGGCATGTCATGCAGTGTAATTTACCTCAGCTATTTCTCTGGTTCTCTGAGCCCAGTTTTGAGATCTAAAATGCAAGCATATTGTTGACTCATCTTGGCAGGATGTTCCACCCTATACTTAGGCTATCAATTTACTCCACATCAATTTTAAGGCCCCTTGCAGAGTTGTTGGGATTTTTCTCTTTCAGCTAGTCTATATTCTCCTCCTGAGGCAGAGGTAATAGAATCGGTTTTCCCCAACATGCTTGACACAGGGGATTCAAGGGGCTTCACTCAGGCCCACCTCCTTGAGAAGCAGTGAGGCGTGAGGTCCATAGACTTCCGATGCTCATCCTGGTTAAAAACAGCTGGACTAGACGAATCCAAAGCCAACTTCTGCTTCAAAACCCTAGGACACTATGGAAACTAATAACATTTATTCTTTTTTTATGGTATGTCCTACTATTTTTTTTTTAAATCATCACTTTTTTTTTCCTTTTGCTAAGTTTTGACTAGGATTTAGTTACTTTATTTACTACATATAACATGGCGATATGGAGAGAAATGAAATAAGAAAAATGGAATAAGATAATTTTAAATATATATATATTTTACTAATTGTAGCGTTACAGAGAAAAAACACCATGAAACAAACAGTTACACTTTAAGGAAAACTTAGGAAAACTATATTTTACTTTCAGTGGTTTGAAAAACGGCTTTTGAAAATTATCCTTTATGAAGGTAAACTACTAGAGGAAGGAGAGCCGGACAGCATCCACCGCTGGGGGCACATGCTCACAGTCCCCGCCGCTGCACATGGAGTGGGGGCCAGTTTGCCTAATGCATTCTAGCAGGAATGAACATGTGCCTTGGAAACACTTTGATCCTCTGGTGCATTCTTACTTGATATAGGTCATAATGAAAATGCAAGTATTCTTCTAAGAGTTTATTTTCTGAACACATAATAGTTGCCACCTCCTAATGAAATAAAACATTTAAAGCTTGTACTAGTTTTGGAGGGGGGGGAAATGAAGACACTGGAGACTCTAGTAATCATACAGTTCTCCTAACACTGATTATTTCAAATCTTTTTTGGAGAGTGATAGGGTTTAAATTACACATGATTTTATTTATTGATACCTTGGTATACTCTATGTGAAGTCTGTAACATTGTTTTTATTTTTTATTAACATAGTGATTATCCTTGTAACAGCAAACCAGGTTTTATGTTAAGATATCTGGTGTACCTTGGCTTTAGAAAGTTTGTGATATTATCATAATATATTCCATTACACTGCTTCGCCAACACTCTGCTCACTTTCTGAAATTAAAGCTTTCTTAAGAATTATATGAAGGCTCTCTCTCTCTCTCTCTCTCTCTCTCTCATCCCTCTCCTCTCTCCCCTCTCCTCTCCTCTCCCTCCTCTTGCTCTCCCTCCCTCTCTTCCTCCACCACCCAAAGCTGCAGTTGGTTTATTGCAAAATATATATCTGCACAATAATGACTTTTAATCAGTAAAAAAGAGAAAAATGTCTATATGCTTGGACTACTTTAAAGTCATAGGGAGAAAGAGAAAGAAAGAAAGAAAGAAAGAAAGAAAGAAAGAAAGAAAGAAAGAAAGAAAGAAAGAAAGAAAGAAAGAAAGAAAGAAAGGAAGAAAGGAAGAAAGGAAGAAAGGAAGAAAGGAAGGAAGGAAGGAAGAAAGGAAGAAAGGAAGAAAGGAAGAAAAGAAAGAAAGAAAGAGACAGAAAGAAAGAAAGAAAAGAAGGGAAAGAAAGAAAAGAAAGAAAAAGAATTCCCAAAATTCTACCTGAAATAGCCAATTCAAATTAAGTTAATAATATTTTAATATGGTGTAAACAATTTTTTCATAAAATGCATATTTATTATGTTTAGTTTTTTTCCATCTCCCTATGCCAGGATGGAAGTTGTAAACTTTTAAAAATACTCTCATTTTGTATCAGCGGTGTTAGTACAGTTTTACAAGTAAAGATACTTTTTACTCAATAAAATATATTTTAAATGTTTAGTTGCATAGTAATCATTTTAACATTTTGTCTTGTGTTCCTCTTGGCATAATATTTTAATTCCAATTTGGTTCATTACATTTTTGAGGGCTGATGAATACTGTGTAACTCTATGTGAACCCCTCCAGTGTATAGGCACGTGGCACTGGAAGCACACCAGATCCAAAAGTGTGTCCTCTGGCTTAATGACCAGGGAGCAAGATATAGCTCAACTGGACTCCAGTACACAAACATAAACAACAAAGAATGAAAATACTGATATCAGTTTTAACTGATGAAGTATCTGGACATGTGAGCTCTTAGTTTATTTCTACCCATTTGCAGAACATTTTACATCAGAAAAACTTTTGTTATTTTACTTAAATAGTTTGATTTCTAACAGCATATGCTGAATGTTAACCGAACTCTTTAGTAGCTCGTTTATTTGCCAAGTTACCAAATACCTATAGAAACTGGCAATTTGGAAGTCAATTGACAGAAATCTTCATAAGTGATCCCACTGTTTTCTCTTTTTCTTAAAAATCTTTTCTATAGTCAGAAAATAACAGTTGAATTCTATTAAATCAGAGTAAAATTATCTGGAAACACAGCTTTAAAATAACATTTATACAGAAGCCTAACCATTTAACCACGTAGATTATTACTTGAGAAAATATTGTCTTTTAAATTGAAGAAACATAAGGTAGAGAATATTATAACATCTTCTAGATGGTTTAGTTAGGTAGCAGCTAGGAATGAGAGGGCAGGAGGGAAATAAAACAGGCCCCTGCCATTACAGCCTCACAAAGAACTTGGTGCAGGAGGCTGAAAGCAAAAGGGAGACCTGTCTCCCCAGCTGACTCAGCAGTCCTGAGCCTGGTTTTATAAAATTGCCGGGTACCCTGAGCATTTCAAGTACAATAGCGCAGGGGAAGGGGAGTCCTTGAGACTGTGCTGAGAAAAGGGGCTTCTGTAAGCTTCTGCAACAATCTCACTAAGATTGCCAGGTGTCCTGAACATCACAAGTAGAAATAGCAAAGGAGGGGGCCTGGGTCCTTGAGATTCTGTGCTGGGAAAGGGAGATTTTGTAACAACTCCACTAGACAGAGAGCCTTTACTAACTAAAAAGAAAGCCTTTGTATTGATCCCAAGGTCTAGAAGGGGGAAAAGGATGGGTACCTCTGGAAGCTAGCTAAAGTATATAACCCCCGAACCCCAATAGTCTGGGCACTCAGATAATCCAAGTGCCCATAATCTGAGTGCCCGCTAGTAGCTTTTTGCTCAAATGTATTTCATAAATAAACTTGCTATCTCATTTCCACTATACGTGTTTGTCTCTTGCTTGAATTTGTGTCTTGTGAACGAGACAAGTACTATGGTGGGGGAGAGCCCCCCCTGCCCCGGAGAGATTCAGGTCTCTCTCCTTAACAGTTTGATGAATAATTGCAATGAGCATTTATAAATCATGGATGTATTTCATTTATTTCCTCATCTGAAGAAAATAAAAGAGCGATATTTATCTTTTAATTTCTATCCTCTGCATGAATATAAAGCAATTATTTGTTGCTTTTATGTCTATGTATTAAATAATCATTTGTACAAAATTTTCAAATGCTTAAAGTTTTAGGAATTGTATCCAGTAATGTAAAGCCCTCCAAAATTGGCTATCATTTCCCAATCATTCACTGAATTGGACCATTATGGGGTCCTAGCCAGTCAACACGAAAAATGTTAAGTATGAAGTAAAAGACATTGAGGTCAAAAGGTAGGTGATAGAAAAAAAATAAGGCTACAAAAGAGTCCCTGTCAAGGAAAAAGTGTTCAGATCTGCACCTATTAAAAACCGTGGCTTGGTCTGACTCCACCTTTCATTCAGGAATGGCATGAAGGAAATCTTACTAATCTCAAGAAATACCCAACTGTAGTTCCACGTTTTATGACATCCTGGAGTCAGTGTATTGGATATCCTAGTAATGCTCTCCAGTTATTTTCTCTCCTTAGACCAAATGTATAAACTGTCCTTTGTTCCCACACAGTCATTCCACTGTTTGGACCTTCTGGTAGCACTAAAGTTCATTCCCTTGTGGTAATTGATACATCAGTCACACAAGCCGTTTTCTGCTTTATATCCTTCAAGTATCACTGTAGATCAAACATATAGTAAGTAAAAGCATAAATGTGACTGGGGTTTGGAAATGTAAAATTCACTCTCCCTTAGCAACTTACTTTTCAATTTCCTCTCAAGGCAGACTTTGAAGGGCCATTTAGAGACCACCTTTTATTCCTCTCAGAAGAACTTATTTTCCTGATTAAAAGGGAAGAATGGCTTTTGCAGATTTTTCTCATAGGAAAAAAATTGTAAGATAAAATAAAACAGGAAAAAATATTTCTCTAACAGCAACAACAAAACTAAGTTGGAAAATAGTTGTTTACCAACATATTACTAATGAAACAAATACTGATAGAAAATTCATTTTTCAGTAGAAATAATGATCAGCATAACAGTATCTGAATGTACTACCCCATTGAATATACGCTAAAGAGCTCTGAATGTCCACTCTTGGCTTTTCTCAGGTTAACCATGGGACTGCCCTGGTCAAAGCAAACAGCTTTCACTTCCCTTCCTTAGAAATGACACACAGGTCATAATAATTGTTCTGCTTACCATTACAAGATCACTGTGAGAAAAAGATAAGAAAATAATGCATATGCTCTTAGAGTCTTTGTGTTATTTAAATATATATTGTTTTACAGATTGTAGATTTTTATGACTTTATCATTTAATTAAAGGTATATTAATATAATCTGTATTCGTTTACACATTACTCAATGAACTTTAACTGACTACCTCATGTGAAAAGTTTTAATCAATGTTTCCAGTGATATAGTATTTACAAAACAGAGGTGAAAAATTGAACTATTATTTTGTGTTTATTTTTCTAATGATCTGAGAGGAGAAGGTGAGAGAGTAGGAAAGAGACACATAACACACTATTATATTGCTCAAATGCAAAATTTAAGCAGTAAGGAACTTCCATGGAACTCATTTTGAAAGTGGAATATAACGAAAACAAACAGGGAAAGAACAAATGATGGCATGCAGGGGAGGCATCATGTTGGAGTGCACACCTCAGAAAATTTAAAGGACCTAGTACTTCCGGTGACATCTACTAACCTCTAGCAATATGTGCATGATACTGTCCTGTTACCTCTTTGGTCCCTAACAAAGTAGCCATCTAATATTTACTAATTCACACAAATATAAGCTATATCAAGGGGCAATATGCATAGTGGTTAATAATAACACAAGCTACAGTGCCAGATGCTTAATCTTAAATTTTAAAGCCACAGTAGCTTTGTGACCTTAGAAAAGTTACTTAAATTCTCTATGCTTGCATTCCTTCATCTGTAAAATTGGGGTGATAATGATATCTATCTTGTAGAGCTATTGTGAAAATAAAATAAATTCACATGTGGGAAGTACTTAGAGTATCGGGCACATTATAAGCACCATATAGCTGTTAAATATTATTATTCTCTCCACATGTTTTCTTTAGAATCTCTCAGCGAAAAACACTACACATTAATTGACAATAAAATACATTATTGTAATCAGAAACATCCCAGAAAATTAAAGGTATAAATAATAGTAACAACAATAACCACCGTGTACAGAGAGAGATTGGCATTCCCGGCACTGTCCTAAACCCGTTAACATTTACTTACCATCTCAACCCAAGTTACTATAATGATTCCCACTTTGCATGTAAGAAAACTGAGCATCCTGAGATAAGCTAATTTACCCAAGTTATACAGATAGAAAGTGCCTGAGTTGTGGTTTCAACCAGACACCCTGTCTCCAGAGTTAGCTAGCACTGTTAACCTGTAGTGCCTCTAAAGGCACTATATAGATATAAATATTTACACCTCTGGTGATTCAAAGGTACTTAGGTGTTAACAAAAATATCCAGATTCTCTAATATTCTGGATAAACAAAATTTTATTATACATATTTTTAATGCATCATTTAATTTTTAAATAAACTAAACTTTGAGCTGCCTTAAACCCTGCACAATAAATTGTATTATTTCTACCACAAGGTGGCAAACTTTACCAAGAAATGCTCATATTTGTCAGGTACAAGGACCTGGTATGTTGCCATAGAGCCAGAACAAAAAGAAAAAAGAAAAAAGAAAAAAATGAGTATCCTTCTGTATTTTACATAAACAAAGATATTTAAATTTCATTTAGCCATGCACATTCTTGGCAGAAAATATACAATAATATTATTTAGCTCATGTGTTCAAAGCTATGTCTTTCGTTTTTCATCATTAAAAGCATTGTATCCTGTAGAATATATATTTAATATTCTGCTCTGGAGATCAAAGCGTTGGTCTGACTTTGTGATGCTTTCTCATGAAATATTTTGATTATATAAAGATTATATATCCCCTGGGAAAAATGCTCTCTCAATGTACCTATCCATATGGGTGCTTTAGATGGAAATAAACATTTGCATTTGAACTGCTCTGTGGCCTGTCAACATCACTATGGCCCCTCAACGCTGTCGGAGCGTTAGCAGGAGACTAAACACTGGGCAAAAGCCTTGATAAGTTAGACTAACTCTGAACCTCTGAGAACAGTCCTTTATGGACAGATTCTGAGGGTTAATCCCATGCAGAAAGTCACTAAAAGTGGGACCTGTTTTACATTTCTAGGCACAATAATATTAAAAAGTGGAATGAAAACACTATGAGACACATTACAAGACACACCTTGTTTTTGTCAAAATACAGCCTATTTTTCAAATTACAATTCTAGGAGATTCCAAGGCATCGCTTGCACTTGAAAAAGCTGGACAAGGTTAAGGAAGATTTTTATATTTAAGTAACAACTTCCCGTGAGTGATAGGATCGGCTCAGAGAGCTGTCAGTTCTCCTTAAACCATGCAGCACAATCTCCAGACAGCTAGCTAGAGGACGGTCCCTCTGTGAGTGGTGGGGTCGATGAAAAGTCACGTGTGGCTCAAACTTTCTCACCCCGAATCTTAGAGACTGAATCTGTACAAATCACAGCTCTTGCCAGCTCTGGATGGAAAATGGATTTGAGAGATAAAACCCAAATCTCTTGTGTATGAAGACAAGGAACTAATTCAGGACTACTGTGCTGGCTGAGTGAGGAAGGAATGCTAGGACCAACTCTGCACACTATTATCTCTGCGCTGAGGCCTAAACCTTAAGACCCCTCCTTCCTTATTCACCCCTTTGGAAGGAAAAGGAAGTTTTAAGATGCAAAGCTTTTTTTATATATAAACTTTTCATCCGTTTATTTATATAAAGGAGAATTGACTTGGGCCTTTTTCATTAAGTCCTTCCTTTTCTGTGGTCCAATCAAGCTTACTTACACTCTGTTCTGTTAAAAATTAATATATGAAGACATTTGCCAGAATTCATAGACTGGAACCAGGATTCTATCTCTGGTGTATCTGTATTCAGATGATTACCTTAGGCTGTGCAGTGGGCCACCCAGACAGATATTTGGAGATCTCCTACTGGGATAGCTGTTAAAATAGGAGGAAGTTGAGATTTCACAGATTCAGAATTCTTATATAACTTGTGTTGTGGTAAATAAAATGGAATTTTTGGAAATTTCTAATAATAATACTATTAAGAGTGTGTATCTGGATTAAAATTCATGTCAACAGTGTTCAGGGGCTCCTTCCATGATCCCTGGAGTAAAAATTCCCTCAAAGAGTCATTGATATGTGGCTGCTTCTTGCCATTTTAGGACATTATAGGATTAATGGAAAAGCATTAAAAAGGATATTTTCTTTAAGAATGACTCGTGAGACATATCCTTTCCATAAAACAAGAATCTGGCCCTGGCTGGTGTAGCTTAGTGGATTGAGTGCAGGCCTGCACACTAAAGGGTCACAGGTTCAATTCCCCAGTCGGCGCACATGCCTGGGTTGTGGGCCAGGTCCCCAGTAGGGGGCGCGCGGGAGGCAACCACACACTGATTCTTCTCTCCTTCTTCCTCCCTTCCCCTCTCTCTAAAAATAAATAAATAAAAGCTTTTAAAAAAAAGGAATCTGAATAAATCCCATTTGTTTCAGAAATTATATTCAGTATTCATTGCTCCTTTTATAGTCGTTTGCATGAAGATTAATTTTTATAAAATACTAATATAAAGGTATAGTAATGAAGATTTATAGTCAAAAACTAGAAAGTACAAGTTTAAGACTGACAGTGTCAGTAATAGAGGCTTTTCGGTGTAAGTCAAGAAGGGGTCTTACTCCACAATCTGTTTCCTATATCCCTGGTGAACCGCATTATGCCCAGAGTTGCAGAACTATTGTTGCTAAGTATATTAGATTTCTAGTTCTACTGCCATAAATTACCGCAAACTTGGAAATATAGGCTAACACAAATTTGTTATCTCATAGGTCTCTTGGTCAGAAGTCCAGGGGGATTGGCTGGTTTGTCTAGTCTGAGCAGACAAACCGGGCAGAGCTGCATTCCTTTCTGGAAGCCTTGCGGGGGGAGAATCCATTTTCAGAGACATGCATGTTGTCAGCAGGTTGATTTCCATGTGTTGGTAGGACTGAGGTCCTTATTTTATCACTGGCTGTCAGCTGAGGATGACCCTTAGGTCCTAGAAACCTTTCTCCGATCTTGCATAGTCTATACAGCCCACAACCAGCAGGAACAAGTCAAATAATTTTCAGGTCACATCTTTCTTGACCTCTCTGCTGTTGCATCTCTCTCACTGACTCTCTGCCTTTCTCTTCCACTTCTAAAGGTCCACCCAATTATGTTGGGTCAACCCGGATCGTCTCTCTACTTTAATGTCAGCTAATTAGCAAGCAGCCTTACATCCATCTATAAAGTCCATTTTGCCATGTTTCATAGTCAGGGGTTCCAGGGATTAGGGCATGGAAACTTTGGGGAGCCATTATTCTGCCCACCAAGCTCAGTCAAGTGCTATAGACTATATATTTTAAGAGAATAATGCAACCTCACACATGTTTTCATTGCTAGGTCTCTGCCTTCTTTTGTTTTAATGCATGTGTCTATTGTTTTTGAGTACATTTATTTAAAAATCCTAATTCAGGAAAACCATTTGGAATCACTTGCGTTTAAGAATTTTCTAAGCAAATTTCCTTGAATCATATTATTTTTAGATAACCTAGAGGGAGACTGAAACTTTCACGATTGCAAACAAAAGAATGACTCATTTGTCCCTGAAGAAAGTGAAGTTGTGAAACAATAGAAGTGCAATGAGAACACACTCAGGTGGTTTCTGAACAACGGCATTTGCCATCACCTCTGTCTACCCAGACACTTTCAACAGGCAGCACCAGCTGAACTTCTCTGAAATCGATGGCCTCATATTCCTCTGGAGGAGGAGGAGAATTTATAACAAAATTCGTTTAGCATTTGGCAAAAGTGTAATTCAAGAGGCTTTGGTGAACAGTTCAAAATCAGGAAGAAGCAGGCTTTATGTGGGAAGTAGGGAGTTCAGATTAAATCAAAACAAGCTGAGCAATCAATATTGCTGCTGCTGACAGTAATAATAAAAATAATAAAGGAAATAATAGCTGCAGCAAATAATTGTGTCAGAGTATAAGCTTATTTGACATGTTAGGCAAAGTGCTTGGTCAGGAGGAGAGCCGAGTGGGTGAGACACTAGGTTGGATGTGGGAGAAGAGCAGGCTGAGGGGTGTGGGGTACGTTTTCTTAGCTCAAAGGCAATTGACCAAAGAACTGGGCGTATTAAGGACATGGGAGAAGCCCAAAGTCATTGAAAATACTGAAGTATAGGCACTTTGAAAATAATAGCTGCTTTGTGCCGTCTTAAAACATTAAATGTTGGCAATGCAGTGTGAGAGGCGCGGGGATCTCCAAGAAATGAAGCAGTACCCTGATTGGACAGGCCGTCTTTTCTAAAAGCTCAGCAGAGCAGCTCCTTTTTGGGCTCTTTCGATGGAGACATCACAGCTCACAACCACACTTTTTCATTGGTAGTGGTACCATTTTTTAAATTTGGGAACCTGAGAACAAAGTTAACACTTCCCAACAAACGAACGTCACAAAGCAACTTCGTGATTACAAAAACTTTGTAGACACAAAAAACCTAGATGGCTTTATTTAGGTTTTATTATAATTCTCTCAAACTCAAGTTCAAGAGATGAGAAAATTATTGAGGCACTGCACCACTGTACAAAAAGCACTGGCTGGGAGATGGATCTACAGTTCTCACATTAGCTCTGTCCCTGCACAGTGTTCTTTTTCTTTTCTCCTATGTATGTGTGTCTGTACATGTCTCTTTCTCATTGTCCTCTTCATTGTAAATCTGTAATGTATTTGGAATGCAGTTAAATTCATTCGTCACAGATGCATTTCATCTCGGGGCCCCCCACATCTAAGTTGAGCCTTATTCGCATACAGTAAGTAATACACACTCTTCGTGGTGTACAGTTCTATGGGTATGAACTAATGCATATAGTCACGTATTCACCACCGTATTATTCTATGGAACAGCTCTATCAGCTCCCTGCACTTCCTCATAATGCCTTTGTGCTCATTCTACCCTCAATGCTTGGCAACCTCTGATCTCTTTTCTGTTTTTAGTTTTAGCTTTTCTGAATTGTTATATGAATGGTATTACACAATATGCAGTCTTTTGGATCAGTTTAATTGGTCTAAATTCTTAGGAGCGTGCATCAGAGTTTTATTTTATAAAGAAACTATCAAGTTGTTTTCCACAATATTGCATTGCACTGGTATGAGACTTCCAGTTGTTCCATACCTCCAGAAGTATTTAGTATTGTTAGTTTTTGTTTTTTATTATATTTTATCCATCCTGACATGTTTGTAGTGGCACCTCATTGTATTTTAATTTGTAACTTATTAATGACTGTTTATGTAAATTATTTCATATGCTTCTTGACAATTGTCTATATGTGATGAAGTATCTACTAAGATCATTTGCCCATTTTTTATTGGGTTGTTTTCCTATGGTTGAATGTTGCATGATTTTTATATATTCTGGATAAATGTTATTTTCAGATGTGTTATTTGCAAAAATATTTTCTTTTAATTCTGTTGCTTATCTTTTTAGTCACTTAAGAAAGTATGTATAAAGCAAATTAAAATAAATTTTAAATTATCTTTAATTTTTTAATTCCCAACCAAGTGGTACATTTGTTGCAATTGATGAGCCTGCATTGGTATACCATAATCCCCCAGTGTCTACAGTTTACATTAGGATTCATTGACTCTTAATGTTATACATTCCATGGTTTTGGACAAATGTATAATGACATGTATCCATCATTATGGTACCATACAAGTATATACACTCCCCTAAAATATCTCTGTGCTCCACTTGTGGATCCCTCCACCTCTCAAATGCCTAGTACATACTGATCATTTTACTATCTCTATAGTTTTGACTTTTCCAAAATCTAATAAAGTTGAAATCATAAAATATGTAGGATTTTCAGATTGGCTTCTTTCACTTAGTAATATGCTGTTAAGTTTCCTCATGTCTCTCCTGTTTATTTCTCTTTAGAGCTGAATAATACTCCATCATCTGAATGTATCACTGTTTGTTTGTACATTCCCATGCTGAAGCACATCTTGGATGCTTTCAATTTGGGGCAGTTATAAAGATGCAATAAACATCCCTGTGCAGGTTTCTGGTGTAGACTAAAGCTTTCAACTCTTTTGGGTAAATGCTAAGAAGAAATGTTTCAATTCCTTATGTCTCATGTGTTTGGTGTCATATCTAAAATCTCTTTGTCAAGCTCTAGGTCATACAAATATTTTCCTTTTTTTTTAGAAGTTATATAGTTTTATATCTTACATTTAGGTCTACATTATGCTCTGAGTTTATTTTCACATAAAGTGGAAGACTTAAATCATTTTTGTTTTTGTTTTTTGGGCTATGAATGCCCAGTTATTCCAGCACCTTTTTTATGCTTTCTCTTTGAATTTCCTTTCACTATAGTCAAAAATCAGTTGGCTGCATTTGTGTAGGTGTGTTTGGGCTCTGTGTTGTGTTACATAATCTTACAGTCACCTTCCATTACCACACTGAATTGATTACCATAGCTTTATAGAAGTCCTGAGTTCATGTAAGATGTTTTCCAATTTTGTTTTTCTTGTTTTAGAATGATTTGTCTATTCTATTTCCTTTACCTTTCCATATAATAAATTTTGAATTATTTTGTCATCGACAAAAGAAATCTTTCAAAGATTTTGATTGGAATTACACCAAATCTATAGAGAAAATTACACAGAATTAACAGGTTAACAATATTGAAACTTGAAATTCATAACCATGATACAGCTCTCCATTATTTAAAAGCTTTCTGTGATTGACTTCATCATGTTTTCCAGGTTCTAGCTTGGAGTTCCAGCATTCATTTACTTAAAAAAATATTTCTAAGCATTTATTTTCTTGATGCTATTATATTTGGGATTTTTTGTTTTGTTTGTTGTTTTATTCAAACTCCAGTTATTCTTTGTCAGTGTATAGATATGATTAGTTTTTCTGTATTGACCATTTATCCTATGACATTGTCAAACACACTTATTAGTTCTGGTGCTTTTAAGTAGATTTTGGGGGGACTTTTTTATATGAACGATGCTGAGAATAGAAAAAAAGTGCTTTATCCCTTTCCATTCATTAAAGCTTTTATTTTTGTATCTTGCTTTACTGCACTAATTAGGACTTCCAAAACGAAGTTGACCAAGAGTGGCAAGAGTGGATTTTTTTGCCTTTTTATAGATCTTAGTAGTAAATAATTCAGTTTCTCAGAATTAAGCATGTTGAAAGATGTAGAATTTTCTTGTTGCCTCTGTTTTATACAAGCTATGTGTTAGGTTAAGGTAGTTTCATTCTATTCCTAGTTTTCCAACGGTATTTATTTTATTAATTTTTTCCTCTGAATATATGAAATATATTTTTTCTACTTTATCTGTCCCTGTGGTAAATGACAATGTTCACTTTTCTAATATTGAATCAACTGTGATCTCTTGAAATTAAATCCAGTTTGTCATGATGTTTAATCCTTTTTATGCATTGTTGGATTCAATTTGTCCAGGATTTCTGTGTATACATTCACGATAATGGGTCTGTAATTCCTTTACAGAGTCTTTGTTCAATTTCAGTGTTAAGAGTATTGCTGACCTCAGAACTGTGTTTGGAAGTGTTCCCTCTTCTATTTTCTGGAAAGAATTGTGTATAATAGGTGTTATTTCTTCCCTAAATATTTGGTAGAATTGTTCAGTGAAATCATCTAGGCCTGGAGTTTTCTTATCTTATAAGGTTTTAACAATGAATTCAATTTCCTGATAGATACAGAACTACTGAGGCTATTTATTTTTGAGTAAATTTTATTAGTCTATGTCTTTTAAGGAATGATCCATTCATCTAAGTGGCTGAATTTATGATCATAGATTTGTAAGATTTCCTTATTTTCCTTCAAAATGTCTGTGGGATACCTCATTATGCCCTCACTTTCATTCCTAATATTAGTAAATGCTGTTTTCTCTCCTATTTCTTTGCCAGTCTACAGCTTTTGCCAATGTTATTCATCTTTCCCACAACTTTGGATGAACTTTGCATTCCCTGCCTTTCTCTAATGCTTTACTGTTTTTGACTACATTGCCTTTTGCTCTAAGCTTTCTTATTAGTTTCCTTCTTTCTGCTTTGAGTCATATTTGCTATTCGTACTCTACTTTCTTAAGTTGGAAAATTAGATTACTGAAGCAAGGTCATTCAAATTCCAAATTACATTATACCTCCTTATGTTTAATATAAAGACTTGGTAATTATATATCTCTCCAATTGTATGTGATAATGTTGCCATGTGAATGCATTTTTCATCTGCTCTTAAGACATGATACTTTATTATTATATTTGTTTTACAGTACCACATAGTTATATTTTAGACCATTTTTAGAGGAACTACATTAATTTCTTTCCCCCTCATTTATTCCATGTCTAATCCCCGTATGCCTTAGGTAAATGCAAGTTTCTTAGTATGTTTTTTCTGCCTGCAAGCCTTCAATTTCAATTGGCTTTTAGATTAGATCTGAAGCAATGTAGACCTTCAGGTGTTTTTGTTAGTTTCAGAAAGTCTTTATCCTTTATTGAAGGATATTTTTACTGGGTATAGTATTCTGGGTTGTTTTTTTTCCTGGCACTTCATATGTTACTTTACTCTGTTCTTGCTTGTCTTTGTCTGCTTGCTCATATATATGTAATAAGTGTTTTTCCTCTGACTTCATTCAAGATTTTTAAATGTGACTTTATTTTCAACAGTTTGAATAAAACAAGATATGCTCGTGTGTGTGTGTGTGTGTGTTTTAACTTATCCTCCTTCACATTCCTTGAGATTATATGGTCTGTGGTTTGATTTCATTAATTTTGGAAAGACCATGGGTATTACTTCTCTAAAATGTTTCATCTACCTTATTTTATCTTCTTTTTAAATTCCAATTATGTATATAAAAACTGATCTCATAGTTTCTGGGTACTCTCTTCTGTTTCACTTTGCTATTTTGTTTCTTTTCCTTTATGCTCTGTTTTTAAATTGCGTTTTATTTTGGGTGATTTTAGTGACTCCTTAGCTATGTCAAGTCTATCAATAAACCTATTAAATGTACTATTTTCTTCATTATTTTTTATGTCATTATGTTTTAAATTTCTAGTATTTCCATTTGAATCTTTTCATTATTCTGATAATGAAATTATCTCTTATATTACGTATTATCATTTCCATTGGGCCCTTTTAATATATTATTCATTTAAAAATTAATTTCCTGTCTTATTAGTATATACACACACACATATATATCTGGTCTGATGATTATGTTGTCTATTTTATTGTTTTTTTCTTGCCTTTTTACTTGCCTCATTTGTTGAGAACTGGCACTTTCTCAAGGACAGTAGTCACTAAGGTAAATATGTTCTTTTCTTAGAGAAAATGCTGCTAGGTCTTCAGTGTGTGGCTTTAAGTGACTCTGGTAGAGAGTTAGGATGATTTCAGGGTTTCTTGGTTTGTTCACATATGTTCACACAGGTTTTAAAGCCCACCAGTGTGACCTGGTTTTTAACCAAGGAGGCTGCCAGAGCATTTGTTGGCGACTGGTTTCCCACATGGGCTTTGGGGCTTTCCTTTGCACTGTGCAGAGGAATGCTATCTCTTGCAGACCTGCCAAGAGTATGCTGCTGTCGCTTATGTGATATTTGTTATCCTGAGAGTGAGAAGGAAAGCTGTTCTCTCATGTTCTGATTAAGCCATAGTCCTAGGATAGTGCCGTGTCTCTGGGTTGTGGTAGTATGGCTTCTACAACCCTCGTTATTCCCTCATCTTTAAAATTAGGAATATATGTATCCCTGCTCATCCTTGGAAATAATGTTTTGTTTTTTCTTTTACCTCCCCTAGCTGGAATGGTTTGCTACCAGTACCCTAAGGTGACACTATTTATAGTCCTTCCTTTGCAGATTAACTTTTTTATTCTGTAGGGGAAATGGACCCGGATGGAGCTTTGGCAATGATGTATGTAAACTACTTCTGGCCCCCATCATGGCCAAGCTCGCAGCACCTCAGTTAAAGCTTTCTCAGGGTTCTCCCTGGTATTTCATGTGAGTGTGGGGTGGTATCTGAGGAGACAAAAGCTAAAAGAGAGTGGGAGTATGAACTCTTTCGGATCTTCCTCCAGAGGCTTCACATTCTCATTAGCCTGTACTTAATCATTAGCAATTAATCAAAAAGGTTTAGCTGGATCTTTTTATAGGCTTACATGATATCTGGTGGTGCTTGTTTGACGAAAGCAAATGCTGAGGTCTCCAGTGCCTGTTTCTTTCCAGATTTTTGGTGGCTTGTTTGCCCTGTGACAGCAGCTCTCCTGTGACTTAGATAAGATGAGTAATTAATTTACAGATGGTCTAGCTTTTTCCTTATTGTAAATAGAGGAGTGGGCAAAAGTAGATTTACAGTTGAGAGTACTCAGAGACTTTATTCTTGCATTATTATTTATTAATTATTGTATTATTTTCCATACAAACAACTGTAAACCTGCTTTTGCCCATCCCTGCATTGGAGTAATACTGTCACTCACCTGAAACAGAAGTCTCTTGCCCCTGTTTCTGTGATCTTGTTCTTTTATTTAAGTCCTCCAGGCTATGACTTCAAGTCCTTTTCTTAAAAAAAGGGATGTCAGATGACCTCCAGGGGACCATCCAACACTAAAATTTTGAATATACGGCCTTCCCAACAATCTACTTCACACTACTTCAGGAACTCTTCACTCTTATTTCCCTTTTATACAAAGAAAACAGAATCCTGACTGCTTTAATTATTTCTTTTTGTTATGAACCAGTCACTTTTCTTCCCTTTAACTTAATGTAAGTATACGTGGTGTGGATGACTATGTTTCTATTTGATTACATACACATACACATCTACCCACAAACACATGCATGCTCAAGTCACTGAAATCAGGATTTCAATTAGAGCCAAGATAGAAGACATGCTAGGGCCATCTGTCATCTGTAAAACATAATATACGAAAATGTATACAGTCATGTTTACTAAATAAAAAGTGTTCTAGCACTTAATCAGATGCATAATGTAAACAGAACATTTTTGGAAGATTAAATTAAGTTGGTCTTTATTAACTTACCTAGAATTTCCAAAAGGAATTACTTTCTATAATTTTTAGTCACTTGTATCTGCTGCAGAGAAGACCAAATAAATTATATTACTTGTAAGCATATTAAGACTTTATGTCACTATTAAATCTTTTAAGAAACAGAAAACATTTAAATATTTTAAGAAACAGAAAACATTAGGAAAATATTTCAAACATATCAGTCACTTAGCCTTCAAATATATGTGATATGTTAAATAATCTGTTTTGTTCATAATATTTGTAAACTGTTATAACATTTACACTCTCAATGATAAAGCAACATATAAAAGGAAGGCAAGAAATACATTAAGAAGCTTCTAAACTTAAAAATTCATATATTTCATGTTATTTTATTCATTATTATGCTATGTTATATTATGATTTGGACACTTTACTTTTGAAAATATTATGATGAAGGCTACTGAAGACTAGTTATAAAATTAGAAAATATAAGTATCATAAAAATTTGATTTTTTTGTCTTTGATTTTAAGTCATTTTTTTCCCCCCTGGAAGTATTTTTTGGTGGTTTGATTATTGTATCTTAAAAGATAACTAATAATATTAAAGTATGAGTAAGAAATATTCAATTTTTTATGAAAACCTGAAACTGATGCTTGTAATTATTTGGTTTTAAACTAGCTAAGTAAATTTTCTTTTTATTCTTTATAATTATTTTATTGTACTTATGAAAAATACCAGCTTTAAATATCATAGCCATGTGTAATAATTAAAGTCATGTTATCATTACTGGTCTACAATTTAATAATAAACATGCTTTATTAATTATATAACCTTTCTGTATTAGCTGTGAAGCAGTTTCATTATGGTATAGTGACAAATTTCTGGTGTTAAATAAATATTATATAACATAGGTTTTCATCTCTCAAAGAGCTTCCAAATTATAGGGTACTACTTCCAAGTAATGGTGGTTTTGACAACTTGAAACAGAAACACAGAAAGCTATAGACTTAGTTTGAATCATGACTTCTGGTTAAGACAGCAGAGTAAGGAAACACTGTGCTCACCTCCTCTGAGGATCACATCAAAATTACAACTGAATTATAAAACAACCATCATTGAGGACCCCTTGAAGACCAGCTGAACAGAAGTCCTATACTATAAAGAAGCAGCCAGGACAAAACCGGTAGGACAGGTGAAGACATGAAACTAGAAGGTCCCACACCTGTTACAATTAAGAGTCAGGAAAAATATCTCAGCTGTGAAGTTCCCTTTTAAGGAGTGAAATTCCTAGCTCAACACCACGCTTGCAGCTTGGGGTACTTATGCTGGGAAGAGGAGTTCATCTAATACCTTGCTGTGAAAAGGAGAGGGATTGCCTCTGAGTGAGACAGAGGGCTTCTGGGAGCCCACAGAGTTTCTCTTGAGGGGCCTGTACATAGCTAGCTGGTTCAAAGGCTCACTCTTTATGAGTTCCAGTCCTGTGAACTTTCCTAAAATCACTCAAAACTCCACAAATCTCAAAGAAGCAGTTGCTGGCCTTGACATAAACTGTATCTCTTGCTAAGCAGCTCCAAGCCTAGCATGAGTAATGACAAGTCTGAACTTACATTGTAACTCATCAAGTGACCCCAAGCCTGTCATAAGCTATGGCCATTGTTGGCTTGAAACAGCTCCAAATATGCAGCCACAAACCCAGCACAACTGGCAGTTGACCTTATCTCACATAGTGGTACCTACCAAGCTTGGCAATAGTGGTCTCAATAAATTTAAGAAGATAAAAGTCATATCACACATCTTTTCCAGTCACAATTGTATGAAATGAGAAATTAATTACAAAAAGAAAATTGAAAGACACCCAAATTCATGGAGGCTAAATAACATTCTACTAAACAACAGATGGATTAATAATATTAAGGAAGAAATCAAAATAGATCCTGAGACAACAACCCAAAAATCTTTGGGACACAGCTAAAGCAGTTCTTCTTATTTTTTTAATCAGCAATTACTTTAAAAAATGTTTTACAGTTCTAATTAATTCCCTATTTGCCCCCTTCCACCCAACCCGTCCCCCCACTTCCATAGTCAATCACCATCCCATTATCCATGTCCATGGATCCCTCATCCCTCATATATGTTCTTTGATTAATGTCTTTACCTTCTTTCAAACACTACCCCCCTCTTCCCCAAGGTAGTTCTAAGAGAGAAATTTATATCAATACACGACTACCACAAGAAACAACAAGAAAAATCTTAAATAGACAATCTAAACTTATACCTACAGTAAGTAGGAAAATAAAAACTAACAAAGTTGAAAGTAAGAAGAAGGAAATAATAAAGATCAGAGTGGAAATAAATACAATAGAGTCTAAGTACAAGAAAAACAGAAAATATCAATGAAATCAAGAGCTGGTTGTTGGAAAAGATAAAATGTATAAATCCTTAATTAGACTCATGAAGAAAAAAATGAGAGCAGACCCAAATAAATAAAATCAGAAATGAGAGAGGTGAAGTGACAACTGACACCACACATGCATAATGCATTATAAGGAAATACTATGAATATATATGCCAACAAATTGGTTAATCTGGAAGAAATGCATAAATTTCTAGAAACATACAGTCTTCCAAACTGAATCAGGAAGAAACAGGAAATATGAACAGACCAATAAATGCTAATGAAATCAAATTAGTAATCAAAAACTTCCAACAAATAAAAGCCCGGGACCAGATGCCTTTACATGTGAGTTTTACCAAACACTGAAAGACTAGCTATCTTTCTTAAACTATTCTAAAAAATTGAAGAGGAGGGAAGGCTCCCAAACTCGTTTTACAGTGCAACATTGCCCTGACACCAAAACCAGACAAAGACACAACAAAAAAATGTATAGGTCAATATCCCTGATGAACATAGATGTAATAATCTTCAACAAAATATTAGCAAACCAAATTCAGCCATACCATTAGAAAAGATCAAACACCATGATCAAGTAGGATTTATTCCCAGGAAAGAAGGGTGATTCAACATCCACAATTAATTAATGTGATACAACACATAAAATGAAGCATGAAATCATATGATCATATCAATAGTTGCAGAAAAGTCATTTGACAAAATCCAATGTCCCTTTATGGCAAAAACTCTCAGCAAATTGATGATAGAGGTAATATACTTCAACCCCTCAACATAATAAAGGTCATATATTACAATGTTGAAAAGCTGAAACCTTTTTTTCAAAGATTAGGAACATGATAAGGATGTCCATTTTCACCACCTTTATTCAACATAATATTGAAAGTCCTAGTCACAGCAAGCAGACAAGAAAAATAAATAAATGAAAGTTATCCACATTAGAAAGGAAGAAATAAAATGTCATTATTTGCAGATGACATGATACTATATATAGAAAACCCTAAAGATTCTACTAAAAAACTATTACAACTAATAAATAAATTCAGTAAAATAGCAGAATAAAAATTAATACTCAAAAATTGGTTGTATTTTAGACACTAATAAAGAACTATCAGAAAGCAAAATTAAAAACCTTCCCATTTACAATTGCACCAAAAAATAAAATACCAAGTAATTAATTGAATCTAGGAGATAAAAGACCTATACTTGGAAAACTGTAAGACATTGAGGAAAGAAATTTAGGAGTATACAAATAAGTGGGAAAATATACCATGTTCATGAATAGGAAGAATTAATATCATTGAAATGTCTATACTACCCAAAGCAACCTGTAGATTCAATGCAATATTTATCAAAATATCAATGGAATTTTTTACAGAACTAGAACAATAGTTCAAAAATTTATATGGAACCATAAAAGACCCTGAATAGATAAATCAATCTTGAGAAATAAGAACCAAGTTGGAATTATGATACTACCAGATAGCAAACTATACTATAAGGTTGTAATAGTCAAAACAACATGGTAGTGACATAGTCATAAAAACTATCTCATAGATCAATAAAACAGAATATAGAAACAAGAAATAAACCTATAACTATATATACTCAATTAATCTATGGCAAAGGGAGTGAGAATACACAATGGGATAAAGACAGTCTCTTCAATAATTGGTGCTGGGAAAACTGGACATACACACATCAAAAAATGAAACTGGATCACTTTCTTACACCATATACAAGAATAAACTAAAATGGATTAAATACTTAAATGTAAGCCTCAAAACAATACAACTCTTAGATGAAGACTCTTTGGAGATTGCTTGGTAATATTTTTTGGATACATTTTCTAGGGCAAGGGAAACAAAAGAAAAAATAAACAAATGGTACTATCTTAAACTAAAACGTTTCTGCACAGCCAAGGGAATTATCTACAAA
This sequence comes from Mormoops blainvillei, assembly GCA_004026545.1. NCBI lineage: Eukaryota > Metazoa > Chordata > Mammalia > Chiroptera > Mormoopidae > Mormoops > Mormoops blainvillei. Next base: position 40,487 of record PVJD01008881.1, read on the forward strand.
ATGAAAAGACAATCTACTAAAGTGAAGAAGATATTTGCCAATGATACATCTGATAAGGGTTTAAATAGCCCAAATATACAAGGAACTCATACAACTTAACACTAAAAAAATTAACTGTAAAAAAAAAAATAAAAAATCCAATTTAAAAAAATGGGCAGAGGACCTGAATAGACATTTATCCAAAGAAGACATGTAGATGGCCACAAGACATATGAAAATATGGACAACATCACTAATTATCAAGGAAATGCAAATTAAAACCACAATGAGATATCACCTCACACCTGTCAGAATGGTTATTATCAATAAATCAACAAACAACAAGTGTCCATGAGGATGTAGAGAAAATGCAACCCTCATGCATTATTGGTGTGATTGTGAATTGGTGCAGCCACTATGGAAACCAATATGGATTTTCCTCAAAAATTAAAAATATAACTAGCATATTACCCAGAAATTTCACTTCTGGGTATTTATCCAAAGAAAACCAGAATACTAATTCAAAAAGATATATGCACCCCTATGTTTATTGCAGCATTATTTACAATAGACAAGATATGGAAACAACTTAAATGTCCAATCCACAGGTGAATAGATAAAGTCAAGATATGATACATACATTTAATGGATTATTACTCAAGCATAAAAAAAGAATAAAACCTTGCCATTTCTGACAGCATGGACAGATGTAGGGGTTATTATGCTAAGTGCAATAAGTCAGGCAAAGAAAGTCAAATACCATATGATTGCACTTCTATGTGGAATCTAAAAACCAAAATAAATGAAGAACAAAACAGAACAAACTCATAGTTACAGAGAACAAACAATGGCTGCAGTGGAAGGGAACTTGGGGTAATGGGTGAAAAAAGTTCCCAGTTTTAAAAATAGTCATGAGGATGTAAAGCATAGTATAGAAAATATAGTTAATAATATTGTAATAATGATGTATGCTGTCACATGAGTACTAGACTTATCAGGGCGATTGTTTCTTATTATATAAATGTCTAATTACTATGTTGCATGTCTGAAACTAATATTATATTATATGCCAACTATAATTGAAAATTAAAAATAAAAAGTACATGAGATGAATTTTCAGCCCTCAAAGAGCTTCCAAATTATAGTGTATTTTTTCCAGATAATGGTGGTTTTAACAACTCAAAACAGAAACACAAAAAGCCAAAGTCCTAGTATGAATTCTAACTTTACAACTTAAAAGATTATGATTAAAATTCTTCAGTATTTATGATCTACAAAATAACTTCATGTGGTGAGTGGAACTTACAAGGTACTAAAGAATGGGTTTGGGCATCCTCAGTCCTCTGTTTGAATTCTGGCTCTACTTCTTGGCAATCTGTAGATAGGTGCATGGAATAGTCTGCTTTTTCACTGATATAATGAAGCTAAAAAGAGTACCCACCAGTATTTTATAAAGTTAGTGTTAAGATTAGGTAATATATTTAAGAAATTTAGTACTGTAACTAGCACTTATTAAATTTCCTGTCTATGTTATTTATCTTTATTTATTTATTAACAATAATATTGTAGAACTGTAAACTGCTTGATACTTGTAAAAAGCAATTTTGAGTTCACTGTTGTGACCATAGACTTCTATAAGATACAAAGGAAAACTTGTCTTATCCACATGTATGTAGAAGGAAAAAGAAAAAGCTTAACTGCACTATCTGGTTATTTATACAAGTGAAGGAGGATCTAACTCTAGACTAAGTCTACTTGGTTCTTCTGAAATTGCCTGCACAATATTGCCTTAATATTCTGCTGAATTTGTATCTCTTCTCATTCATCTTCTGAAACTCATGGAACTAAAAACAAACAAACAAACAAAAAACCCCTAAATATCATGTAGTGTTTTTTAGTGGTTTTAAGTGGGAAATTTGCCTCAAAGTTCATTATGTATTAGGATTTCTTATCCTTAGTTTGCTCATACTCCTAACCCCAATCCAACATAAACTTCTATGTGGATGCTGATTTCTGGTTCTCTATGTGAAATTCTATCTAATTAATCCTTGGGAAACTTTTTTAAAAACAGCTTTCTGCTTATAATGATATACATGTATCAGAATTTAATTCTATTCTACTTCATTTGTAGAAGTTGGAAATAAAGAAGGACAAATGAGCTGTTTACATGTTTCATTAAGTTAACAAACATATGCAACAAATATCATACATACAGGTATGTATATACATGTACAACAGATTCACATTAGACAGCAGATGTCACTTCTAATGTCTGCATAGTCACCAATGATTTATACTGTACTATGCGTTAGTATGATTTCTAATCACATTAGGTAGAAAACTACATGGAAATAAAAATGGTGAAAATGACTAATATGACCAATGTGTATTTGCCTTAGTTTCTTCCTAGTATTTTTCTTAGTATTCTTCCTAGTTTAATTTTTGTTGTTGATTTTGTTAAATTTTGGGGTATCTATGAGGAATCTTTGAAAATTTTTAAAATAGAGAAATGTGGACTGCCCCAACAGTTAAAAAAGAAAAACACAAGCCATTGTAAAAAGTATATGGAAATGCTTTTGTCAATCAATCTGTGTAAAATCAGAATAAATGTTGCCTGAATGCAATAGAAGTTTTTAATTAGCTTTTTATTCAAGAAAGCCACTGGAAAGGCAGTCTAGATATATATTCTCAACATTAATCAAACTTCTACATGTCAGGAAATGAAGAACTATGCGGCAGGTAAAGAAAAACTGGCCATGGAGCTACCCTCCATTATACAAAAAGACATTAACCTCTTAAGTACTTATCAAATCAGAATACTTTAAGATGGGATATTCTTCTGTGATAATCTCCTTTGTGATTCAGAGTGCTGAATTCCACAAAAATTTATGATTTATACAATGTTATAAACCAGAAATTGAATTGGTTTTCTCAAAACACTGTTTTGTTGATAGCTATGATTTGCAAGTGTCTGGGCTTACAGGACATAAGAAAGACCTTTTTTGTCCTTCTTTTTCCTTGAAGTTACCAAAAGAAATAATGTGAACACATAATGCATTTTGTTTAAACTGTAACTATAGCCCTGGCTGGTGTATTGACTGCCGGCCTGTGAACCAAAAGGTCACCAGCTCGATTCCCAGTCAGGGTACATGACTGGGTTGCAAGCCAGGTCCCCTGTTGGGGATGCGTGAGAGGCAACCACACATTGATGTTTTCCCCCCTCTCTTTCTCTCTCCCTTTCCCTTTCACCAAAAATAAATAAATAAAATCTTAAAAAAAAAAAAACTGCCATGGCTGGTGTGGCTCAGTGGACTGAGCAGCGGCCTGTGAATGGAGGGGTTGTAAGTTCAATTCCCCTGTCAGAGCACATGTCTGGGTTGCGGGCCAGGTCCCCAGTAGGGGGAGCGCAATAGGCAACCACACATTGATGTCTCTCCACCTCTCTTTCTCCCTCCCTTCCCCTCTGTCTAAAAATAAAATAAATAAAATCTTTTTAAAAAATAAAAATAAACTGTCACTACAATAGGTTCACTTGACTGTTTACATAAAGTTAATCAGGAAGTTAATCTAACTGAATGGCTACCTTCACTGCTGCCAATAACTGCTAGCAAAACTATGCAAATCTTGATGCAAACTTGTATAAAATTACATAGTCTGTTTTCTTTGGAAAGCACTTTCTTCATTTTCTACTTTCTATTTTTAATTAATTTAACTTTGAATCTTATGTTACTTAAGAATATCCTCAAAATTGAATAAAATCACAGCATTAGTAAAAGCTTTCAAATGAAAGGAAAATATTTGTAACATAGCAAGATAGTCTCAAACTCAAATAATTATGGGCTGTTCATCAGACAAGTCCTTAAAATCCCTCTTTAAACAACACTGACTATAACCACACCTATGGGCTCAATTTTCAAAAGGAAAATATCACACTGAGCTCTTCTGGAAGGAACTTCCTAAGTTGGTTCATCTACCTAACCTAAAAACAGATCTTGGGAAACAAAATTAGAGGGTGTGAAACCATTTTTAAACTTTATTCCTTACACCAAAAATTCCAAAATTTGGTACTATGATTGGAAAAAGCACACCAACTACATTTGATGCCCTGCATATGAAATGAAAAAAAAAAAGTTTGGCATAGAAACAAAGCAATTACAGATACTTGTAACTTTCTAAACTCTACAGTTTGACCCAATTTTTCTCTTCCTAGTCCAGACTTTCTTTCATAAAACTGCATAGAAGTTGAGGGAGATTATTCAACTAATCCTCATAGAGCGACAAGGACTATCATTACTCAACAATTTCCCTCAATAGAGAAAAATATCATCTTTTTTCCTGTATGAATTATCCATATAACAACTTTTTTGTACCAGTGTGTGACTTTCTAACTAGAAATTCATCTTAAGCCATTACTTTTAGTCTGCGAGTCATAGAAGTTATTTTAATTAATCTATAAATGTTAGGTTATAAATGTTAGACTTTATTTTGCAAGGAAAGAAGACATTAGAGGGATATCTAGATGACAAAATCTTTCAAATCGTAATTTAAAAATCATTGTGCTAAAGTGATGAATGGCTGGTAACAAAATGGGATTTGAACAGATCATTTAGAATGTGCTTGCCTAGGCTAGGAGAGATTGGGTATGCACTTGAACTAAAACAGCGGCAAAAGAAACAGAGAAATAAAAAGTGGACTAAAGCTAGGATTTCTCAAACTTCAGTGGGCATCATTCAGAGATTTTGATGTTGGAATGGGGCCTGAGAATATGTATGTCAAATGAGGTCCCAAGTGATATTGTTGCTGCTGGTCAGGATCACACTTTGAAAATAAAGCCTTTCTACTCAACGTGTGGTATTTGCACGAGTAGCACTGGCGCCTCCTGAAACTTACTAGAAAAGACCTTCAGGCTCTACCATGCTCCTACAAGTTCTTCAGGTGCTTCCTATAAAGATTGAGGTTTGAGATGTGATACACTGTCTAACATAAAGAATGAGTAGGACTGATAAAGTTTGGAAAAAATTAGTGTTTAGCATGACTGGAGTTACTGCCTGAAGAATTAGGTAGGTAGTGGTGATGGTGCTTATTAAGCTCCTCCTACTCACAGGTGGGGAGGGCAACTGTTAATAATCAACAAAATTTCCACAAACACCAAATTCATTTCTAATATATGTATGATGTTTGTATGTATGTATTTATGTAATATACATCTCTTTCTCTCTCTCTACGTGTGTGTGTGTGTGTGTGTATCCAAGCTTATATAATTTAAGTTGATACACAAGGGTATCACATGGACTATATGTAAGTAATGAGGGACCTCTTCTAAAAAGTAAGGATGAGAACCATTTTTTTCTCTGCCAAGTCCTTGCTTACAACTCAGCAAAGCTTTCAATTCCTGTCACTGACACTGGATTTATGTCCACATATGCTGTTTCCATCAATTCTGGTAGGGGATCAAGTTTTAAGTCAGGTAGCTAAGCTATTTTCTTTTTTGTTACAGGTAACCCAGTTTCTTGTTTGTGTTAATAAAAATGGAAAGTAACTGGACTCATTCTTTTCATGAGAAAATGGTTTACTAAATTAAGCAAAGAGCATAAAACAATATACAGGCAGGGTGGCTCTTCTGATCTACAAATGTGTTGCTTTTCAGAAATTTCTCTCTTGAAAGAAGGTGAAATTCCTGCCAATTTATCTGTATCTGAGGACAGGGCTCAGTAAATGATGTCAAGAACCAAGAACTATAGTCAGAAGCATTTTTAAAAAGATGAGTGGCTAAACATATGCTCCACTTACAGCTATATATGACAGACTCTGAGCAAACAGTCCACATCTACATCCAGGTCCCTTGCAAAGTGACTGTGAGGCCTTTGGGAATTTACTTAATCTCTCTAATCTAAGACTCTTTATGTTAATCTTAACACGTAGTTTATTTACATGAGAATTAAGTGAGATAATAGATAAGAAAGCATTTGCAGTCATGGGTTTGTTTCCTGGGCTTTGTGGTTTTGCTTTGATAGCCAAATAATGAGAAGACAAAGAAACAACCCTCAGTTGAAAGGAAAGGAGAAATCCTCAGAAAGACACTAAATGAAATAGAGGCAAGTAAACTATCAGATATTGAGTTCAAAGCAATAGTTACAAGGAAGCTCAATGAACTCAGTGAACTCTGTGAGAATTACCAAAAACTATAGGGAAACTACAAGGAACTTACCACAAACTATATCAGCACAAAAAAGGCCATAGAAACTATCAACAAGGAGCAAGAGGAAATGAATATGATTTCTGAATGGAAGAACACAGTGAAAGGAATCAAAAGCAGGCTAGAAGACGCAGAGGATTGAATCAGTGAACTGGAGGACATGGTAGGAAAAAATCCCCCAAAAGAGCAAGAAAATGAAAAAAGACTCAAAGAGAATGAAGAGGGGTTAAAGGAAATGCAGGACAGCATGAAACATAGTATTTTTCATATAATAGGAATACCAGAAGGAGGAGAAGAGGAGCAAGGGATAAAAAAACCTGTTTGAAAAAGTAATGATGGAAAACTTCCCTGATTTGAGGAGAGAAAAAGTCACATAAGTCCAGGAAGCAAAGAGGGTCCCAGTCAAGAAGAACCCAAAGAGACCCACTCCAAGACACATCGTAATTTAAAAAGCAGATATCAAGAACAAAGACAGAATCTTAAAGTCAGCAAGGAAGAAATAAGAAGTATCATACAAGGGAGCCCCAATAAGGCTAGCAGCTGACTTCTCCATAGAAACACTATAAACCAGAAGGGAATGGCAAGAAATATTCCAAGTAATGAAAAGCAAAGGCCTACGACCAAGACTACTCCACCGAACAAGCCTCTCAATGAAAATGGAAGGTGAAATGAGGAATTTTCCAGACAAAAGAAAGCTAAAAGAATACACCTCTACCAAACCAGCACTGCAGGATATGCTAAAGGGACTGCTTTAAGAAGATGAAGAAAAAGAATGAGAGAGGGAGGAACACAAGTACAAAGGGAAAAAAAATGAATAAGTACCTATCAACAATAACTTTAAATGTAAAAGGATTAAATGTTCCAATTAAAAGTCATAGGGTAGCTGAATGGATAAGAAAACATGACCCACATATATGCTGCCTACAAGAGACCCACCTCAGAACAAAAGACGTACAGAAACTGAGTGTAAAGTGTTGGAAAAAAAATATTGCAAGCACATGAACAGGAAAAATAAGCCGAGGTACCCGTACTTATATCGGACAAAATAGACTTCAAAACAAAGGCTATAAAAAGAGACACAGAAGGACACTTCATAATACTCAAGCAAAGAATCCATCAAGAAGTTATAAACATTGTAAACCTATATGCACCCGACATAGGAGCATCCAAATATACAAGGAAAATCCTGGAGGACTTCAAGAAAGATATAGATAGCAACACACTTACAGGAGAGGATTTTAATACCCCACTGTCAACAATGGATAGATTATCCAAACAAAATATCAACGAGGATATTGTGGAACTGAATGACATATTAGATCAAATGGACCGAACTGATATATATAGAATCTTCGCAAAGAAGAAAACTACACATTCTTTTCAAATGCACATGGAAAAGTTTCAAAGATAGACTACATGATAGGACACAAAACAAACCTCAACAAATTTAAGAAAATTGAAATCATATCAAGCATTTTCTCAGGCTACAAGGGTTTAAAGCTAGAAACCAATCTCAAGGAAAAAACCTAGAAAAATTCAAACTCACGGAGACTGAATAGCATGCTATTAGACAATGAATGGACCAATAATGAGATCAAAGAAGAACTCAAAAAGTTCCTGGAAACAAATGAAAATGAATGTACAACAGTCCAAAACCTATGGGACATAGCAAAGGGAGTCCTGAGAGGGAAGTTCACAGCAACACAGGCCTACCTAAAAAAGATAGAAACATTTCAAATAAACAACCTAACCCTACACCTACAAAAACTGGAGAAACAACAACAAACAAAGCCCAGAGCAAGCCGAAGGAAGGAAATAACACGGTCATAGCAGAATTGAATGATGTGGAGACTAAAAGAACAATTCAAAGGCTCAATAAATACAGGGGCTGGTTCTTTGAAAAGACAAACAAAATCAACAAGCCTTTAAGCAGGCCCACCAAGAAAAAAGGGAGAGGATGCAAATAAATAAAATCAGAAATGAAAGAGGAGAAATTACAACTGATACCACAGAAATACAAAGGATTGTAAGAAGTTACTATATGCCAAGAAATTTGAAAACCTGGGTGAAATAGACAAATTTCTAGAAAAATATAATCTTCCAAAACTGAATGAAGAAGAAGCAGAAAGCCTGAACAGACCGATAACAGCCAGTGAAACGAAGTGGTAATCAAAAAACTCCAGACACACAAGTCCTGGACCAGATGGTTTCACAGGAGAATTTTACCAAATATCTCAGGAAGAGTTAATCCCTGCTCTTCTCAGGCTATTCCGAAAAACATAAGAAGAAGGAAGACTTCCAAACTCTTTTTATGAGGACAGTGCTGTCCTAATCCCAAAACCAGATAAAGACACACACACATACACAAAAAACTACAGGCCGATATTGTTGAACATAGATGCTAAAATCCTCGACAAAATATTGGCAAATCGCATCTAGCAATATATTAAAAAGATCATACACCATGATCAAGTGGGATTCATCCCAAGGATGCAAGGATGGTACAATATTCTCAGATCAATAAATGTAATACATCACATAAAGAAAAGGAAGGACGGAAATCAAATGATCCTATCAATAGATGCAGAAAAAGCATTTGATAAGTTACAGCACCCATTTATGATAAAAACACTCAGCAAAGTGGGAATAAAGGGGGCATACCTCAACATAATAAAGGCTATATATGAGAAACCTACATCCAACATTATACTGAATGGGCACAAACTAAAAGTTTTCCCACTAAGAATGGGAACAAGACAAGGATGTCTGCTTTCAGTACTTTATTCAACATAGTATTCGAAGTCTTAGCCACAGCCATCAACAAGAAAAAGAAATAAAAGTCATCCAAATAGGAAAGGAGGAAGTAAAACTGTGAGGAATTAAGGTTTTCTTGTCAAACAATGAGTGGATCATTGTTTGCAGATGACTTGATAGTGTACATAGAAAACCCTATAGACTGTTTTGGGTACATCCAACACCAAAAAACTACTCAACCTAATAAGTGAATTTGGCAAAACAGCAGGATACAAGTCAATATCCATAAATCGAAGGCATTTTTGTATACCAACAATGAAATGTGGGAAGCATAAATCAGAGGAAAAAATCCCATTTACTATAGCAACAAGAAAAATAAGTTAGGAATAAACAAAACCAAGGAGGTAAAAGACCCAAACTCAGAAAACTACTCAATAATGAAGAAAGAAATTAAGGAAGACACAAATAAATGGAAGCATATTCAATGTTCATGGATTAGAAGAATTAACATAATCAAAATGTCCATACTACCCAAAGCAATTTATAGATTCAATGCAATTCCTATTAAAATGCCAATGACATACTTCACAAATATAGAACAAACATTTAAAAAATTTATATGGAATCATAAATGACCCCAAATAGGTGCAGCAATTTTGAGAAAGAAGAACAAAGCAGGAGGGATTACAATACCTGACATAAAACTATATTATTAGGTCACTGTAATTAAAACAGTCTGGTACTGACATAAAAACTGATGTGTACACCAATGGAACAGAATAGAGAGCCCCAAAATAAACCTATGTCTCTATGATCAATTAATATTAATTAATATTAATATCAAAGGGGGCAGAAGCATAAAATGGAGTAAAAAAAGCCTCTTCAACAAAAGATGTTGGGAGAGCTGCAGTTACATGCAAAAAAAATGAAATTCGACCACCAACTTATATCACACACAAAAATAAACTCAAGATGGATAAAAGATTTAAATATAAGTCACAACACCATAAAAGTCCTAGAGGAAAACATAGGCAGGAAAATTTTGGATATTCCACCCAGCAATATTTTCGCTGATATGTCCCCTAGAGCAAGGGACATAAAGGAAGGAATAAAAATATGAGACTTCATCAAAATAAGAAGCTTCTGCACAGCTAAAGAAAATATAAGCAAGATGAAAAGGGAACTAACTCTATGGGAAAATGTATTTGCCAATGATACCTAGGAAAAGGGTTTGATCTCCAAAATGTATGAAGAACTCACACAGCTTCACTCCAGGAAGACAAATAATGCAATTAAAAAATGGGCAAAGGACCTGAACAGACACTTTTCCAAGGACATACATAGGGCCCAGAGACACATGAAAGCATGCTCAGCATCACAAGCCATCAGAGAGACGCAAATTAAAACCACAATGACATACCACTTCACACCAGTCAGTATGGCCATCATAAACAAATCAACAAAGAACAAGTCTTGGTGAGGATGTGGAGAAAAGGGAACCCTAGTGCACTGTTGGTGGGAATACAGACTGGTACAGCCACTGTGGAAAACAGTTTGGAATATCCTCAAAAACTAAAAAAGGAACTGTCTTTTGACTCAGCAATTCCACTGCTGGGAATATACCCTAAGAATTCTGAAGCACTAATTCAAAAGAACCTATGCACTCCAATGTTCATAGCAGCATAATTTACAATAGCCAAGAATTGGAAGCAGCCTAAGTGCCCAACAGTAAATGAGTGGATCAGAAATCTATGGTACATTTACAATGGAATACTACACAGCAGAAACAGAGAATGAGTTGCTCCCCTTCGCAACAGCAATGATGGTACTGGAGAGCATTGTGCTAAGTGAAATAAGCCAGGCAGTGAAAGAGAGATACCATATGATCACACCTGTAAGTGGAACCTAATCAACAAAACAAACAAGCAAGTAAAATATAACCAGCAACACTGAAATAAAAAACAAACTGACAGTAAGTAACCAGAGGGGAGGAGGGAGGGAGATGACAGGGGAAAGGGAGGGGAAGGGTCATCAGGGAACATGTATAGAGGACCCATAGAGAAAGCCAAATGGGGGAAGGATTTAGGGTGGAGGTGGGGGTGGGTGTGTCCAGGGAAAGTGGGGGTGGGAAAATGTTGACCAAAAAAAATAGATAGTGGGAGGCTAAGAGTGGTAGAGGAAATGGAAAAGCCAAAGAACTGGTATGTACAACCCATACACATGAACTAAGGGGTGTCAGAATGATTGGATGAGGTGCAGGGTGGAGGGGAAAAGGGTGGGGGGGAGTGAGACAACTGTAATAGCATAATCAATAAAAGATAACCCAATAAAATAAAAAAATAAAAATACTAAAAAGAAATAAAAGCACAGTACCTGAAATTAATAATTTCTTAGTATTGTAAGGTATTTCTTGTCTTTTCTTACCCTTCAGCCACAATAATGGATAAATATACCACCTTATCTTGGATAATGCAGAAAATCTAGACTATCAGAAACAGGTCAGTTTGTAAGCATTATAGAAAGACAACTGTTTTTAACCATTGGGCTGTGTATTGATATTCTAGGAGCTTTTATTTTAGTGATGCGCAAGTACATCGCAATCAAAAAGTATAAAGTATAGAGTAGGTTTATTCCAAGTGAATCTGCATGCATTTATAGTGGTGATCTCATGACAAAACACTAACATGAGCAGGCTATGCAATGTCATAACACAACTACTGCTATTTATCAATAAAGGACAACAACTCTGTGGGACATCATCTGCGTAAAATATATATCAAATGCTTTTTTGCAATATTAGAACTTTGCTCCATTAATATTCAAGAAACCCTTGTTAGGAAAGAATAAATTCTCCCCAGACTGTGGCATAACACAGAACTAGACCCAACAATTATTTTTTAAAAGATTTTATTTATTTATTTTTAGAGAGGGGAAGGGAGGAAGAGAAGGAGAGATACATGAATGTGTGGTCACCTCTTGTGCGCCCCCTACTGGGGACCTGGCCCATAACCCAGGCATGTACCCTGACTGGCAATTGTACCAGCAGCCCTTTGGTTTGCAGGTCAGCCGTCAATCCACAGAGCCACACCAGCCAGGGTAAACAATTATTTTGATATTCACTGTATTCAAACAAACTATCAAACTATCAGGCAGTTATACTATACTAGATTTTAATTTTTGAATATTTTTTGTTGTTCAGGACATTTAAATTCTTTCACTGAAAAATCAAGTATCTGAATGTTTTTTAAGGGAACATTGAGAAAGTGAGAGAGAGAGAGAGAGACAGAGGCTTTCATTAAAGTACCTCTTCGTTGAAGAAGAAACAATGGAAGTGGGGGAGCAGTTAGAATTGCAGAGAGGCTCTTTACAGACTAATTGACTTTTTCTGTACAGAGATCTCAGCTTTCCTTGTCCACACCCAGAATGCAGTCTTCCCCTGACTAACTTTGATAGGTGGTTTGATTTCACCTGGCTCCCTAATATTATTAAGGGGCTTCCTGCCTCAGCAAGGTTAGAGAGGATTGAGAAAATTAGAGGGGCAGGGTTATGCCAACATAAATATCCACAGAGAAGACATGTTCTCCTTGACCCCACACAGAGAGTTAAGTGAAGTAGCTAAGAAATGTGTGATGAAATGACACAGTGACAAAGGAATACAGTGTTCTTTTGCCATTATATTTCTGGAAATGATTTACCTTGATCTATTCCCTGAGGTGTGGCTCTCTTACTGTGTCAGAGGAAAATACAGGTACAGGTCATATACGTTAGAATAGAAACACCTATTAAAGCCAAGACATGCAATAGTACCTCATGTTTCTGTTGGTCCCATAAGGTACTTACATTTTTTTCCTACAAATTGTAATAAATTTCCTCCCTAGACTATTGAGTGAGACTTTACAATTCTCTTTCAACCCATTAAATTAAAGCTATTAGAAAAAAGCAGAGAAGTGCATGGACTGAAAGTGTGATGAATTCTCCTATGTGTCTGGATTCTCTTTGGAGTCCATTTGTGTGCTCACAAACCTTAATGTCTGTCTCCATGACTAAGGTTAGAAAGTCCCCTGATCCTGTCACAGGTCTGGGTATTAGTAAACTCAATCAGAATATCAGGAGTTCAATACACTTTAGCATATGAAAACTAAAATGTGGGTTTAACCAAACATTAACTTTAAAAAGTAAACTTGTGATAATAAAAGAAACTGTAGCTTCTCATTTCTCTTCAATGGAGATAAAATACTCAAGCAAATTAGAAAATAAAAGCAAATAGTCTTAGGAGATTGTCCTTAGAATGCCTAAAAGAAAAAAAGAATTTCAAACCATTTAAGTTGTAGGAGGGTTTTTTTTTTTTCATTCTAATTTCTGGGCATCATATTTTTTTCCACACTATAATAAGAAAGGGGGATATGTATAATTTTAGATAAAACATCTGTGAAGTCCACTCTTGAACCACAAAATAGATATATATTTTAAAGGAGTCTTTAATTTCTCAAAATCTTTCATTTTCCTTGTCCCACTATGGTAAGGGAAAAGCCAAATAAATTCTCTTTCCTCCCCTCAGAAGTGAATTTCCACCAGTCAACCACAAGTTGGAAAGGATTACACATGTTTGTAGCTCTTTAAAACCACACAAAGTTTTGCCCTTCAAAGAGTAAGAGCAGAATGGATGTTTATTGGTTTGTGACGGTGCTTCCCCGGGATTTAGCACATACTGTCATACACTCCATCCCTTTATAGGCTGGGAAGAGTTCACATTAGATAAATGAAAGTTGCTTAGGTACATTTTATTTGATTGCTTAAGCAAATGTCCTCTATGTACAATTTTTAAAAAGTTGGAGCTCTTTTGGTCAACAAAATTCAATTTTAATTTGCACTCTGATTTTTAAATTTCCTTTAAGCACCTTTCTGCAAATATTTGGTTTCTATGGATGCTTGTCCTCAGTGTCTGCAAGGTTTTACTGCCAAAGATGAATGAATTGGAAATTTGCTGAGTATATTGGCCAAGTGGAATGGTGCGTTTTGTCCTAATAATTGGTATGCCAGGACACATTTATTGCACAATCCCAAAACATGGAAGCATGCCTCCTAACAAATTGGGCTCCAGAAAATCCAAGATTATCTGGTAATATGGAAAAAAATACTTCATTACCAAATTTTCTTTTAAATATAGTTGTATGGAAAATAGGTTCATAAAACCACAGGATGTGAACAAGTCTGTTGAAGTGATTGGAAAGCAGAAAATGAATCCTTGGCAATTAGGAAACTGTAAAGTGTTTCTGCTTGGACAGAACAGAGGCTAGAAACAAGGAATGGGAGAAATAGTAAAACTATAGAGAGACTTTCAAGAAATGTTCACATGTTTTGTATCTCTATTGGCAATTACAGAATCTGTTTAATATTTAATTAAAAACTGAAAGGTAATGTGTGAACTGGTATAGGAAGTTTAGAGAATAACTAAAAATGATTTTAAAATTTATAGGTTGTAAATATGTGACAATGAATGAAGAAAATTTAAAATGATTTTTTTTTTTTTTTGGATTAGTAAGTGAATTGAAGTGGCCAGTACAGGAAGAGAGGAGGTAGATAGAATGGCTCTCTAACAAGTTTCAGCATCCTAAGAAAGGGAAAATATAATTATAGCAGAAAAAAGGTAATATAAGTTAGAGGATAAAAGTAAAGGAAGTTTTCTATGAAAAATATCAGTAATATTGTCTTCCCTTATAAGATGAGAACTTTGAGATCCTTAATGCCAGCCAGTATACAAAAAACATACTGCTAACTATATTCAGCTCAGGACTTGTTTTATAAATGTTTGAAGTTCAAGGTAGAAGAATGTAAAAATAAAATTGATTCACAAAAAAAAATTAATTCTTATAAAGATAAATATATGGGTTACAAAAATTACTAATACTTATTAAGCAATTATTATTGCTAGGCATTTATTTAAGTTTCAAAGCAATTACATATGGCAGGCACAATTATAGCCACCGTTTACCATTTACAAAAAGAACTGAGACCAGAATTGGTTAAGTTACTGATTGAATAATATCAGAGCTGATTGCCTATTCTTTTAAACCAGTGTGTAATATCACCGTATCTTAACTACTTGCTGTACTCTGTAGGATTAAGTCATCATTCTCTCAGGAAAGAATCTCACTTTTTTTCCATAGGTCTTAAAATATTTAAATATGAGCTTCATGAATATAGGCCAAAAGAAAAATTGTTGTAACTATTTTACTTTGAACAACTTGAAAAATAGTTTTCTTTTTCTAGACATCATTAATTTTTTTAATTAATTTTTTTAGATTTCATTTATTTCATTTTTTAGACACACGGGAAGGGAGAGAGAGAGGGAAACATCAATGTGTGGTTGCCTCTCGCACACCCTGTACTGGAGACCTGGCCAGCAACCCAGGCTTGTGCCCTGACTAGGAAATCGAACCCTCAACCCTCTGGACCACAGGCGGATGTTCAATCCCCTGAGCTACACCAGCCAGGGCAACAACAGAATTTTATACATTTTTTGTTAGTTATTTCTATGCAGGTAAAATGATTGAGAGGTAATAAGAAACTGATTTACAAGGAAAGAAAGCAAGTAAACAGAAAGAAAAATAAACTGATTTCAGGGACAGTTGGAAAGAAAAGTCGATAATCACTGAAATAAATTGGGTGTAGAAAAATGAGGGTCAACGAGAAGCTGATGATAACCTTGGCTATTCTTGCTTGGATGTTGGGGGATGAGAAAAGACTCCATTAATAAACCTAGGAGCACAGGAGTCATCCATACTTTTGAATTAATTTTTACTCCTCAATAACCTATACACTAATCTCATGTTCATGACTTCTCTGGAGTGCATGATGCTGTTGAAAATTTCACCTTTCTAAGCTTTTTCCCTTCAACTTCCATGGAACCACTCCCTCCTGGTTTTTGTCCTTCTCTCTGGTTTGTCTCAGTGTCTTGTTTTCCTTCCTCTGCCATACTCCATAAATGTTGGTTTCCCCCAGAATTGCAGATATATGTATATATACATATATATTTCTATATAGAAATATTATAATTCTTGGTTTCTAACACTAAACACTCCATAAGAATGAATACATTGACCATTCTTTTATTTTGTAATATTTATCCTAATGAATTACAAATAGCATGTAAAGAATGTATAGATTTTGTTATATTACTTATATTTAAAATATAATTTTTAATAATATTACTTTTTTATGGTTAATAGACTTGACATTTTTTGAATGAACTATTAAATACACCAATAGTGTTCAATTTAAATTGTAATAATTTGGTGGTAGTTCTTCAAAATTTCCACAAAGAAAAAAATTTCTGTGAAAAAATAACATTTTTTTTGTCCTCTTCAGCAATTTTGATGCCTTTTATTTTCTTGACTTATTGAATGACCTAGGACTTCTAGTGCATTAAATTAAAAGCAACAGTATTTCCAGTGTCGAACTTAGCAATCATATAAATGTATATATATTAGCAATTATATGTATGTAAATATTATCATAAATAACAATTTAATAAATATATACTTAATGTTCTAAAAAGATTTTCCTGTCAGTTTCTGCTGTCTATATATCATCTATACTTTCTAAATATTTACCTTATAGTTCCCTTATTGTGAATAGAAAATATAGAAAATGCATGAATCACATATGCATAATTATACAGATATATGCACAATTCAATAAATAATTAAAATGTAAAATGTATATAACCACTAACCTGTTCAATAAATAACACATTAACCATATCCCAAAATTATCCTGATATTTTGTGAGAATGGGATCACTGGATATGTTTATAGGCTAATCATCACATATGTACACGCAAACAAGGTATGTGTGTCTCCAAAATGTATAGCTCCATTGTGTGTTTTTGAACCACCTAAGTATACATAAAAGCTTTGTGCACTCCTTTGTTTTATTTCTTTCTGTCAACATTATGCTCTCAAGTTCAGTTGACTTTGTTTACACTGATGTTTGCTAAATAATTTGGATGTTTCCAGTGAAGTTACAAGCATTATTGCTTTGATACTTATTCAGATATACTCTTACAAATGGGAATATTTTCTACCTTATACCCTATGACTGGCAATGTTGACTCATAAGGTATTGATATTCTTGACTTTAATAAATTATGTCAAACTATTTTTCCAAATAGTTTTTCCAACATGGTTGGTTTGATTTACATCCCTATCAGCTCTGCATGTCAGTTTCTGTTGTTCCACATTATTTTTTAAAAACTTTAACAGCTTTATTGAGGTTTAGTTTACATATCATAAAATTTACTTGTTTTAAGTGTAATAAAAAAATCAATGATTTTTAGTAAGTTTATAGAGTTCTGCAATCATCATCACAATACAATTTAGAGCATTCCCATCACTAAAGAATATTCCTTATGGCCACTGAAGTCACTTCCCATTCTCACTTCCAGCCTCAGTCAACCACTAGCCTGCTTTCTGTCTACAGATTTACCTTCTCTGGACATTTCATATAAATGGAATCATGTAAGTTGTTGCTTCACATTAATAACAATATTGTCAGACATTAAAGTTTTGACAGCCTGGTCAATGTGGAATTTTTTCAATAGTTCTCATTTGCATTCCTCTGATTATGTGGCTACACCTATTTTCTTATATTTATTATATACTTGTGTTTATTTTCCATGAGTTGCTTATTCAAGGTATTTTTCATTTTCCTATTGGATTTTTTATTTGTGAAAGTATGCATTGGGGTGTTGGCTGTAAGAGAGTGAGATCTGTAGAAATTCTACAGTCTCTTCTTTTGGGTGGAGGTGGGCAAAGGCAGGGCAAATGGAGACATCTGCCACAGTGTTGACAATATAAATAAATAAATAAACAAACTCCTCTTTTGTCAATTATCTATACTGTACATATCTTACTTCATTCCACAACTCTTATGTTTATAAGGTCTTCTCTGTGGATGAACAGGTTTTTAATTTAATATAACCAAAATTATCTATTTTTATACTGTCTAAGATTAGTTATCTTCCCCTTTATTTTTACTCAAGGAAATAACTCCCTATAACTTCCCATTGTGAAGATATTTTCAAATAATACTTTGTTAAAGCTTTGTAGTTTTGCTTTCCATATTTTGTTCTGGAATTCATCTGTAACTGATTTTTTTCTATATTGTTAGGAAAGGGTTATATCATATTTTCCCATATGTATATCCAATTTTTTCAGTACATCTTTTGAAAAGACCATTCTTTTTTTCCTTATCGGCCATGCTATCTCTGTCACATATCACTTGCCTATGTAGTATTAATGGTTTTTTCACTGCAAATACTGTTAAAAATGCATCACACATGTTAAAAAACACTGTTTTGTTATTGTCTATTCAAAACATTTTCTACAACCTATGGTAATTCATGGGTTCCTTCTTCTGATAATATGAAGATTTTTGTAAAATATAGAGTATTACTTGCTAGCTTAATTGTGCTGTTAGGAAGAGAACTTGCTCTGCATGACGTAAGTCCATTGGAATTTATACCAATGTAAAACTGTTATACAATTGGCGGACTGCACTTTTATTTTCAATGATGTTACATCCTTTATCTCAAGATATGCTTTTTGCCTTGCCATCTGCTTTAAGTTAATAAAACTACACCATATTTCTTTTGGTGGATGTTTGCTTGGTATATCCTTCCAAGTTTTACTCTCAACTTTTCTACTTCTTAATGTGTAACGCGTGTCCACACTGAATGTTGCTTATTTTGAGTTTTTAATCTAAACTTGTATCCTTTTGGTTTTAACTGAAGTATTTACTCTTTACTTACAACTATAATATTTTGACATATTTAGGTTTTAATTTTTTATTTTGTGCTTATTATTGCTTTTGCTTGTTTTCAGTTTTTCTCTTTCATGCTTAATATCTTAATTGTTTTCTCATTCAACAGTTTGAAATCATATAAGTTATGTACTATTTAACAAGGGGGATGTGTTCTGAGAAATGCATTCTCAGGCAAGTTCATCATTATGTGAACAATACAGAGTGAACTTAAATCTAGATTGTGTAGCCTACTGCACACTTAGGCTATGTGATTATAGCCTGTTGCTCCAAGGCTACATACCTGTACAGCATATCACTATATTAAATACTGTAGTCAATGGTAACACATGGTATTTGGTATCTAAACATAACTAAATAAAGAAAAGGGACAGTAAAAATACCATATATAGTATTTTTATTTGACTAGGAGCACAGTTTCGCTTCTACCAGCATAACCACAAATACTTGAATAATGCATTCTGCTATCATTTTATGCCAGCTATGTTACTAGGTGATAGGAATTTAATCTTATAATTTCAGCTCCATTATAATATCATGGGATTACAATAATATATATGGTCTATCATTGATGAAAATGTTGTTATGGAGTGTGTCACTGTATTTGTATTATATCATTTTCTTCCTGCAATAAAATATACAACATAGATCATTATCTATCTAAAATTAATTAATACTTCTCTTATACCTTCCCAAAACAAAGGCTTTAGAACTTCATTTAACCACTTTCCAAATTATTTGTTTTCATGTTTCATATTTTCAATTCATTCATTTTCTAAAACCTCCCCTAGAAATTGTTGTTTTATGTAGTTGCTGTTTATTTAAATCTACCTATGTAATTATCACCTTTTTTTACTATCTCCCCTGCCTTGAGTATATCCTTTGAAACTTCCTCTAATTGACATCTACTGGTCCCAGACTCTCTCATTTATATGTCCCCAAAATTTTTGTTTCATTTCCGTTGCTTCATTTGTGGAACATATTTTCTTTCAGCACATTGAAGACATCATACCTCTATTTTATGATGCCCAAATTTTCTGAAGAGAAGTTAAGTTGTAAGCTTCACTGTACTTCTTGTAAAATAAATATCTCCCTAGTTTCTTTTTAAGATTTTCTATTTGTTCTGGTTATGGGCAATTTCACTATTTTATATCTATGAACAATGATTATACATGCTTAGTATTTATATATATTTTTAGGTCTGCATTGTCAGTTTATAGTTTCTGATTCTCTGTGGGGATTCTATTGCTTTTATCTCATTGAAAGTATTATATACATGTGTGCTAGTTACTTGTCTAATTTCAGTATTTGATACATTTTGCATTAACTTTTTATCTTTTATATCCCTGGTTGGGTTCAGTCATGGTAGCTTTTGGCTTGCATGCGTGGTTTTCTTTGCTCAGTGGTCCTTGATGACCTCCTCAATGGCTTCTAGGGAATGGCCAAGGCTTAAAATGTGGGTGCTTCTTTCAGGAAGAATTTGCATCTTGCCCACAGCCTGAGGTACTACCAAATGGAAAAACTTTAAATAAATCCATTCTTCAAGATTCTTTAACCATTTAATCAAGCAAATTCAAAATGAAATTCCTGTGATCTGTGGCCAGTGGTTCGCAATTTCTAGGAGAAAAGATATAGTTCTTTAAAAAAAAAATTTTTTTTTCCCTACACTCAAGCCAGCTAAACAAGTTTCCCTGAAAGGACAACTATAAGTCACTCCCGTCCTGAGAAGTACAGCCCAAATTCTCCCTTCTTAGATTATGTATGGGGATCTAGAAGCCTCTTCATGTTGCAGTCAGTGGTTTTTATATTGTATTTAGGTACCCTTGACTCCAGGTTTTCACAATTACAGCTCAGTTTTTCAGAGTATTTAGTCATGATTGACAAATATGTTCAGAGCAAAAGCAACCTCTTCAGATTGATTGTTTGTTCTTTAAGTTTTACTATTTTGATAGATAATCCAGCCTTTAAGAAAATGTTTGCTTTCCCTATGTTTATTGAACATTTGAAGCTATTTTTGGTGTTAGCATTGGCCTGAAAATGTAGTCTGCTATTAGTATTAGCAGAAATAATGATCCTGTACACTGTATTTAAAATAAGATCAGCAAAGCCCTGACTGGTGTGGTTCAGTGGGTTGGGCTTGTTCCGGCAAACTGAAAGGTCGCTGGTTCAATTCCCAGCAGGGCAGATGTCTGGGTTGCAGGCCAGGTCCTCTGTTGGGGGCATGCAAGAGGCAACTGATCAACGTTTGTCTTGTATATCAATGTTTCTCGTCTTCTTTTTCTCCTTCCCTTTCCCTCTCTCTCTAAAAATAAATAAATAAAATCTTTAAAAATAAAGTGAGACCATTAAGAATGGTAGTATGATTTTAAACATGCTTAGCTATATAAGGACACCACAAGCTAAATAGAGAAATGAATTCAACAAGAATTGCAGTCATTCCAAGGAGGTACAACCAGGCTAGATTGATTAAGAGAGCTGATGTCATATATTAATGGCCATAAAACCCAAGGTAGGTAAAAGAGTAAATTGATGATATAGTAAAAGTGAGGGATAATAAAATATAATTGAATCAATAAATTCTAGATTTAATTTTGATTGAGAAAATTGGTTGACTACAGATGTACTTTTAGAGAAAGCTGTATTTATTGGTAATACCAAAGTCTAAGTTTTGAACATGGAAGTTGGTGGTCAATGTGTAGTAGAGAATACAATCCTTGGAGAATTAGGACCAAAAAGACAAAATAAACATGCAGAATGTAGACTTGTTTTTATAGTGACAAACTATTAGACTGGATCTAATCCCTACTGCTAAGAAGTAGTGCAGCTGGCCTCTATGAAGGCTGCTTACATTATATATCCTACTTTCATTCTCCCTTGCAATCAGCGTCTTTTTTGCCATAGAAACTCTAACAATTAAGATCCTCTTGTTGAGGCACTATGATTGAACCTCTAGCCCCCAGTACACTGTTGTTAATTACAAACAGTATTTGACTGAATACCCAAGTTTAATTATTGACACACTAATAACAGAATTAGTTATAGGATATATGTCTTAATTAATGACCTACTGAATAAATGGACTTGTATTATATAGTATGACCCTATGTATAATATAACAAATATATTATTATTAATGAGAACAAAAAATAATTTTTTCCTCAAAAGTTTCTCCAGTCTTTGATTTTAATATTTTCTGTCTCTTTTTCTATCATATGCTCCATTTTTTAAAAAGTTAGGTCATTTTAAAAATAATGTTTTACTCATTTATTTTACTATAGTTTCTATCATTAGTGTTATCATTTTTTTGGTAATTAAAAGTTTCAGGAGAAGCTAGAAAATGTAGATTGTTTACTAAGCTTTATTTTAAATATATTACATGGTATTAGCATAAAAAACCTTTACTATTGACTTATATTATGAATTAAGTTTCCTTCCCACTTCTTAATATATCACTATTTTTACAGTTTTTCTTGCAGTTTCTTTCTTCATTTAAAATTATAAATACATGTATTTTATTTTATTTTTTATTTCCCCTGTGGTGTTCTTATTAAGTTTATTTGGTAATAAGATTATATAGGTTTTAAGTGTACATTTCTATGATACATGACCTGTATATTGCATTGTGTGCCTATTTTAAACAGATATATCAAGGTTATTATAATTTTTAATTAAAATATATTGCTTCTCTTTGAAATAATCATATCTGTTCTATTTCAGAACAGTCCAATGGTCTAGAAAATAACTTTCTTTTTAAAATTATGGGTAATTAAGAATTTTCCTTGAACTATGCACAGGCAGAGCACAAATACAAAGTATTTAACTGCTATAAGAATTTGATATCGAGCTCATTTCTGAAGAAAGGAGAACCATAGCAAATCTATGAAGGTTTCCAAATGCCCCTTTTCTCATTTATAAAACAGACAGCACACTCTTTTATTGTCTCTCTCAAAGGGCAATGTACAAAATAAGATGAGTTCATGTGTCAGAATTGTGTAAACTAAAACAGTTATGGACATGAAATGTACACTTTATATACTGTCAGACATTCACAACCCTGCCCACTTATTGGGTTTTAGGAAAAGCAGTTTACCAATGACACTAAGAATGATTTTTAAATGGGTGCAGTACTCCTGAGTATGAGATATTAGAGGTTACCATATGTAGTATGCTCCACTGTTTGAGAAACATGAAAGGTGAACATCTGAGCTCTGTTAACATCCATTGCAAGGCTAAGAAATAGAATTATAAAAGATTTAAAATCTTGCAGGAGTTTAATGACAAATCTACTTAAATCAATTTCCATTCTCAACAGAAACTCCTGAAAGAAAGAGTGTTCAAATATTTTCATTGCTTACAAGGCAATGCTTATAAGTCCCATGTTACCAGTCAAAGGAATGTGTCTATGGTGGCAAAAGAGTTATATTTATAATAATGTATATAGATAAGGTTATTTTTAATAGCCATTTTCCTGTTCTGTATTTTTCTTTTCGAATTTTCATTCAGATACAACACTTATATCTCAGGCTGGGTTTTAAAAAACTCTCCAAGGAAGAAGTTGATAAATTCAGTGTGCTGCTGTTTCCTTAGCCAAAGCATTATGACCTTCCTTTGTCTTTTTTTTTAAAGCAACTTCACATGGATCTGAGAACAGAAGACAAAGGGAGGCTGCTTCATATCTCTGCTAATGATTTTTTAAAAATTTCAATGCTTTTATTTTTTTATGAGTGGCTTAAAGATGGCATGCCTGTATGTACATAGAAAGAGTGATTTTATGGTTATAGATGATTTTAAATCTAATTGGCATTAGTCTCATTTCATTAGAAAGTCATCCTACCAAAACATTTAAATAATTATTATAAACTCCGAAGGAATAAAAAAGATGTTCAGGTTTTATTTCATTGGTTGCTGTACTTTCCACAAAAAAATGTATACTGGGACCACGCATCCGAAGATACCAGTAACTCTGAGACCTTTCCTCTGGATGGTATTTCGTGGTCTACGAAGCACTTTTCCTGACTGCACTCAATTATTAATCCCAATGCTAAAACTGTGGATAATTAATTTGGGAGAATAAATTAATACAGTGTATATGGAAGTGAAAAATGACACTGTCTTGCATTAAGATGATTTGCTAAAAGGTTATTTATATATTTGAATTAGATATATGTATAAACAATTAAAATTTATACTTAGTGTTCTCAAAGCTCCACCTCTATTTTCCTTTATCCATGAAATTGTCTAATTGTGTATTCTAAAGAAAAAGTTTGCCTTCAACCATCAATTTAGAGAATATTTAAAAATATGTGAACTGAGAGGTTCTATGTGTATTTACTGTCCAAAAATCCGGGAAATTTAATGTTCAAGTCCGCAAGGTGTAGGAAAGCAACAACATGAGGGATCACTACACCTAAAAGTCCAAAAACAACTTGCAAGACATGGCAATAGAATGTAACTCATTTGATTGAGAACATCATTCTTCCCAGGGATATACGTGTACTATTTTTATAGGTAGATATGCATTTAACACCAAAATGAATAAACTTTTAATGAGAAATTCTAGGTCTATTTTATTATATCCTTACTTCTATAGTTAACTAATTAGGCCACTTAAAAGGAAACTTTGATTCACATGAGAATTTACCCTACTTCCCCTTCAAATTTTGCTTTCCAGCTCTCACAGTGACATGTATTGAATAATCCATAGTCTACTTACCGTAACTTTTCCAATATTAAATATTGGATTGGTTTTGTTTACTACGGAGGTTCTTTGTGATATCTGTTTTCCCTTTAACTGTCTACTTTTATGCAAGTACCACACTATTCTAATGTTTATTAAATCATAATGTTTAGTAGCAAGAGTCACACTAATTATTGTACCTTTAAATAAATTATTTTAGCTACTCTTTCAAATAAAATTTTCAGAAAATACATACATATCTCAATTTTTTTCAAATAGCTATATATTTAGTAGTAAAGTTTTATAATTTTATTTATAGTAAAATAATACATATCTGTTTAGGACTTCTAATTTGTATTTTTTCATACCTATGTAAAATGACTTGTTTTATTATTATGGGTATATATTTTGTATTTATTTCATTAAAAACTAGTCATTGTGAATATAAATCAATTAGCCATTGATCTGTATACATTTCAATTATATGCAGTTATATTTTTATACCATTATATAAAATATAAGAATTCTTAAGTCATATGTCTTCTGTTATTCATGTAACATGCAATGAACTAAAAACAATGATAATAGCTCCCATTTTTCTGTTAGGTCATTTATGTCTGCATTGGTATTTTAGTATGCTAGTCAAAATCTTTCAGAACCATAATAAATAAAGGATAATTAAAAATGTTTCTAGCTGTTTCTAATTTAGTGAAAATGCCTGGTAATGTACTTTTTATATTAGAAAAATAAAAATGTGTAAGCTAGGGTGTGGGAAGAGAAAGTCCTTCTTTTCAGTGGAATGCTAACCAAAATGTAGAAAGAATGAGGGAGTTGGAAAATCACTGTTTCACAACCATGTTAGCAGTTACTGATTCAGGCAAGAGTCATCAGTAGATAATATGATAAGTGATTTTATGTTTGATGAGAAAAAAGTGTATTCATAACATCTAAGTATCTCACCATAAACTTTTTAATTGTAAAAGAAAAATAGTAAATTTACTGTAAAATAATATGATGGATTCCATTTTAACTATTAATTAAATTAATATAACCAACAATAGTGCAAATTTGTATTATATGTTTACTCATGTAATGTACTAAGAAATACAAAAATCACAATTATTGTTTTACTGAAAATGTACAACATAAACCTGATCATAAAAATGTTGCAAACCTGCGCTGAGGGAACACTTTACAGATGTAATGTCCTGTGTTCATTCACATTCATGACATGAAAGAAATTCTGATGAACTGTTCTAGATTAAAAAAGAATAAAGAGAGATTTCTACTAAAGGCAGTGCATGATCATTGACTCAATCCATACTGAGGGGAAAAACTATATAGACATTAGACAATGATTGCATTAGTTAAATTTGCTGGAGCGTAAAGAAGATAAGATTATGTATCAAAATTAATTGATCTGATTATGGTAATTTACTGTTTATAAAAGGAGAATATCCATATTCCTTGGAAATAGATGCTAAAGTATTTGGAGGTAAGAAACATGATTCCTATTGCTCTCAAATGGTGAAAAAAAGAATTATAGATTACTGGATTGAAAACATATTGCAAAATAGTAATATATTAGAGAACAGGTAAAGAGTATACTAAAGTTCTTTGTGCTATACTTGAAACCTTCTCAAAAGTTTGGGACTATATATATATATACAACTTAAGAAATTAAATACAACATTATTTATTTATATTTTAGGCCATGCAATAAAATTTTCCATTTTATTACAGTTGTAATATCTTAAATTAGCTCTGTCATCTTAACCCAGTATTTAAACTATCCTTTAAAAATTAAAATGTAGTTAACATACAATATTATTTTGGTTAATTTTAATGTTCCCTGCAGTCACCCTGTAAATGCATACAGGTTGGAGAAGAAATAGAATGGTCTCAGGACTCCATCGTTCTTTAAACCTCAATTCAGTGATTCACTGAGCTCTATTATTGTATCTGTGTAACTAAGACCTTTCTTGGTTTGGATATGTCTCTAAGCAGGAGGTAGGTCAGGCAAGAAGTCTGTTTGGTTATGCTTTTCCTGATATTTTCCTCTTTTCTTCTCTGCCTCTACCTTGTTGATTGGGGAGGAAGAGAGGGGAGGGATAGAAGGCAGGCAACCCAGCAAGGTCATGGTGATGTATACTCGTCGTCTACCCTCCTATGTCTTTTTTATTTTATTGTTCAGTTACATTTGTCCTGCCTTTTTCCCCATTGCTCTCCTCTGTCCCATCCCCCCTACTCCCACAGTCAATCCCCCCCATTGTCCGTAAGTCCTCTATTCATGTTCCTTGACCTGTCCCTTCCCCTTTTCCCCTTGTTATTTCCATTCCTACTCTCGTCTGGTCACTGTCAGTTTGTTCTTTATTTCCATGGCTTTGGTTCTACTTTTCTCATTTGTTTGTTTTGTTGATTATGTTCCATTTATAGGTGAGATCATATCCTCCTATGTCTTATCTGTAGAGGACTTGCAGCAGGGAATGATTTAGCTACATAGCACTTGAAATTTGGATTTAAACATGTAATCAAAGATTTGTGTTAGTCTTCATAGCAGCATACTTTTTGATATGATATATAAGTATCTTTTCATTAATGTCAGCTTTTTGCTAAAATAATTACTTGTACTCTTAAAAAATAACATTCGAAAGCCTGGTTAATTTAATCCCTCATTTAAGTTATAGGCAGAACACTTCAGGTAGATTCATTGCCTTTCAAAAATGATTATTATATAGTCCAGAACCCAGCAGAAAATGCAGTGTTAAGTATATAAAACACTGGAAGCTTATTGGTTTCATCCAGTTTATAATCCCCCATGGAGGTTCCCAAGAGTTGAAGGCATTGGCAAGGCTTGAATACTTTAATGAAATGTGAATAATACAGAAAGTATAAGCACTTGAATATCAGAAAGCACTTAAACAATGAGGACCAAAATTAGGTATGTATGTAATTACTTCATTTATAGTTGTAGGTGGTAGTAATGAAACTTTGGCACAATAAGAATAATTTCATAATTGATTTTTACTTTTCTTGGGTAATTTGTGGAATAGACTTGTTCTGTGTGTATAGTTTTGGAGTGAGTAGAATAGGTATTTGGCATATGATATTCATAAGGAACAGGAAATGACACATGTCTTCGGGTGAACTAATATGCGT